>DF358960.1:0-14572 GCA_000787875.1 Solanum virginianum | reverse complement strand
GGTGCGACGAACTCGACAGAAAAGGTAAATAATTTATTGATAAGAAATGTTGAACTTAAGACCACTAAGTAGAAGTCCCAAGTGCAAATATTTTTTCTCAATTTTGTGTCATTTTTAAGGAGAGATATATCTTTTTTCTGATCAAATTTTTAAAAATTACTCTCTCAGTTTTAAAAATATTGTCATGCTTTCATTTTTAGTCTGACAAAAAAAAATGAAGCTTTATCTTTTTTAGCAATATTTAACTTCAATTTAAGTAATCTTTATTTTTAAAACTTTGTTATGAAAAAAAATGAAGCTTTATCCTTTTTAGCAATATTTAACTTCAATTTGCAAAGTAATCTTTATTTTTAAAATTTTGTGTTAAATCAAATCAGATTATTGAAATACTTACCATGGGCACATAACGCCGCAATCGGGTCCCAATGGAACCCGGAATGACAAAAACATCTGCTGACACCTCCATTCGAACTCGGGTCGGGTCCACAGGTCGAGTCCGAATCACAATCAGACTGTACCGTACAAACCGGCTCCGGCGGTGAAATCCACTGCAATTCCATCCCGGGTTGCGGCCATTTACTCACCGGTAACGACGGATCCAAATTCACAAAACTCCGGTAAGCCCGACAACCCGATTCCCTGACCCGAATCATATGCGACGTCGACGATCCACCTGCCCTAAAATGGGTTCTTGTGGACTTATGAGAGTGGGAAAAAGTATAGGAAAGACGTCGACGATCCACCTGCCCTAAACGTACAACAAATCGGCGCGTTCCTACACGCGTCAACACCATTTCCCGAAATTCCATTCAGGTAAGTATGACACAAACTCTCCGCCGTGCAATCAAGCGGAGACGAAAGCAAATTCGCGGAACAGTTAAGGTAAATGATAGTGTTGCTGCTCGTAATGTTAAAAGGAAGTGAATTATTCAACTGAACACCCACCGTAGAAATGTCCTGCGTGATGCAGGTGTTTCTTGACAAAAATGGTGATGGTTGGATAGTAAGTCTTTGGGTTTCGGGAGAAATTGAACTGATTGGATAGGAATTGTTGAGAGTATCAAAGAAGAGTTGGGGTTGGGGGTTACTACTACTGCAACGTATTTTGTAAGATTGGTCACCACAATCTGGGCCAGTACTGAGTGGGTAAGGAACAGGAGAAGACCCACAATCAGCACAACGACGAGCAGAAAGTGAAGGGGTTGGGCATACCAACAACAGGAAGAGGAAGAAGAGGTACAGAAGCAGGGCTGCCATGACTTTTTTGGTGCAGGTGAAGAGGATGTGTGATAATTGATCTTATAGAAAAATTATTCTTTCTATTTTCTTCTTTAGTTTTGTTGGTCAATGAGAACGTAGTTATTTATTAAATTAAATTACTATATTTATTTATTTTCTGGTAAGAATTGGAATTTGGAAGATAGTGGAGGGATAGTCAGAGATTTGGAAGATTCTTTAAAATTTTGACTTGACTTTTAGGGCTCTTTAAAATTAGCTGATTAAGTTGGTTGAGTTAAATTGGTTCAAAGATATTATTGATCCAGTATAATGTTATGTGATTTAGGTTAAATTTGTATGATTTTCTTTAAAAAAATTGCATCCATTAAGAGATTGTATGGTCTATATATATGTAGTCATTAAAATGTTTTTAGTCATTATGTGTGGTTTTATTTATATACTCAATGGTCTCTTTTGAAATTAAGTTATATATGGACCATTTGATTCATGAGACAATTTTGGGAAATATTGTGAAAGTAGATTGATCTCACGCAATCATCTGTCTCCGTCATATTTATTCCTGCTAAAGTTATACTATGATATTAATTATTGAGTCAAATTAATACAAAGATACTCTTAATAAAATATTAGCCCATATATTATTTTGAAATGTTCAATAATATTTGTCCACTTTATAAAATTAAGATATAATTTTACGCTTAGTTTCTAATTTACCTTTATCACTAATTATAGTTATTTTCCCATTACATTTTTCAAGACATAGTATTTATCACATTCAAAGGGTACTTTGGTAAAATTATCCAATTATTTACTACTTCTTAATCTATATGTCAAGTCAACAACGGCCAAGTAAAGTTGGACGGAGGGAGTATGATATTATCTGCTTTTAATAAAGTCTGCATAGATTTCTCCAAATCTCCTCAAAATCAGTACAAGATCCTACAACGTATAAGTTAATCAACTATCGATATAAAAAGCTATTCACACAAGCAACTAGGTCATGTATTTCTTTTAGTCATTATTTCTTAAAGGGGGAGAGGCATAAATTTACTTTTTAAATTTGTCTCGAAAAGTCAACTACACGATTAAACTATCATCGTGACCTAGCTATTTCATATCTTTATTTTGAAAAATAAATTTATTTACCCATAAAACTAATATGGAATTTTTTTTTAAAAAAAATATGTTTGATAAAGAATGAAGTAAATAAAAAAAATCAAAATCCTCTAGGGTTGTTCAAAATTCAACTAAAATCAATAAATCATAAAAATAATTATTGGTTAATTGATAATGGATTCTTAGTTTAGCATTTTTGATAATGAATTTTAAACTTTTTTAATCATTGAGCTATCAGACCTTAATGATTTTAAATTTTTCGTAATAGGTTAACCGATAACTTGATAACAAATTATATATTTGTACCATTTGGTATATAAACTCCTTGACAATTTTATACTTTTATTTTTAATTATCTCAAACTCCTAGTTATTCTATAATGTGACAGTGTTTGCTTTTGAGTAAAATACAATCTGTTAACTCATGTGTATGGTATGTCACCTTGTTTTTTTAAGTAATTTTTAATAAAGAAAATTTTGTGTCAAATTTTAACAGTTTAACTGATAACCTGATCAGTTTTATCTCATTAAATCATTTTCATTATATCTGTTTTTTCTCTTCAATTTTATTAGGGATTGATTAAATTGTTATTGAGTTTAAATAATAAATTATTGCGGTGAATTTGTAGGTAATTGGTGGTGGGTGGCAAGATAGTTAGGAAGAAGAAATTGATATTGATAATGGTAAATGACTTGGCGGGTTTGTACCTTTTAATGGTGATATGATTTTAGTGATGAGTTTAGTTATGAGTGTTGAATGTTGTGGTGGTTTTTTCTAATTATGTGGGGACGATGATGATGATGTGATTTAATTAGATAGTGATTTATTGATTTTGATCATAGATAATGGAATTTGTAGTGATTACTTTGATTTTTGATGGTGAAATATATGAATTTGGTACTTAATTGATGGTATTAGTTTTATGCGGTGTTCATTAAAATTTTAGTAGCCGAAGCAGTTATAGAAATGATTTATTAGGATAATATTGTAAAATAAAGGAGCTGAAGCAGACCCGTCAATCGATAATTGTCTTTAAGAAAAAATAATTTATTAGAAATAATAGAAATGATATAGTAAAATCAAGTAGTTGAAGCAGGTACATTTATGAACAGTTGAAGCAAGCATGTCAACGATCTCCTAACTGCTTCACCCCTCAAATCTCTCTTATACAACAAATGATAAAGAGTTTGAGAAGTTATACAATAGAAATGGAGAAATTAAATTCTCTTTCTCTTGTTATTTTAATCTATTTATCTAAAATTGTATATTATAAAATTAGTAAAAAAATTACTTCAAAATTTTTTAATTAAATTTCTTTTACTTAAAAGGAAACAAAAGAAGTATACTTTGCTCTTGTTTAATCATGAGTTTTGAAGTTCAAGCTTGAAAAATTAATTTTTTTTCTTGAAGTTGTAATATTTGAAACTTGAAATTGTGCTTAAACTTGCATTATACTGAAATCATGGATCTTATTATGAAAATGGATATACCATAGTCCCATAACTAAGTACCACCGTATGATTTGAACATGCATTTTATTGAAATCATGAACTCTACTCTGAGAGCGGATATACCCACATTAATAACAAATCTAATTTCAAAATTGAATAGATTGATAGAATTAATAATTCTTTAAACATGTACTTCAATATCCAATTTTTTTTATATCTTATTAAATTTCATGATTAAAACAAATATTAATTTTTTTTTAAAAAATCTATAGTCAAATACTAGCTTTAGTTTGGATAATTTATCAAAATCCTTTGTAGCCAATCCTACTCCTATTGAGAAAAAAACAATGAAAGGGTAATATAGTCATTTCATTTCACAATTCCACCGCTCGCCTATATAAGCCATCCGCTACGAATATTAGGGTATAAAAAGCCCCAAATTCCTTTCCCTCTCTTCAAACAAATTCCTCTCTACTCTCTCTCTCGTTCTTCAATCGTAACTCTCCTTTCTCCCTTAATTAACCTGTATTTGTAATTTTTTGTACATAATTGAATTCTATTATTGTTTGTTTGAAGAATCTGCTTTCTATTTTGAGCTGATTGTTAATTTTGTTTTTGCAGATCTCAAAAAAAGGGATAAAAAATGGCGACTTTTGAGCTATACAGGAGGTCGACAATTGGGATGTGTTTGACTGAAACACTTGATGAAATGGTATCCAACGGAATTCTTAGCCCAGAGCACGCCATTCAAGTTCTCGTGCAGTTTGACAAGGTCTTTTTTTATGCCTTGTATTTTGTATGGATCTGGGATTTAAAGTGGATATACTGTTATTTGTGGCTTTGGGTACAAATTTAGTATGCAAATTTAAGTAGTAGAAATTATGGTGTGATTTTATTTGGGGATTGTTTAACTATTATATGGTTCAAGTCTAGTGCGATGTGCCAAAGCACACCATCTTTTCTTGCACTTTAGCTCCGGTTTGGCCATAGATTTTGAAGTTGAAACTTGAAATATTGAGTCTTTGAATTTGTGTTTGGCTATGCATTTGTTTGGGATACAATTGAAGTTTTGTGAGTGGAGATCCCAAAAAGTTAAAACAACTGGTCTGAGCTAGTTGTTGGGAACTAAAAAGACCTGAAATTTTGTGGGTGGAAATCCCAAAACTGGTCTGAGCTAGTTTTTGGGAACTAAAAGAAATTGAAGTTTTGCTGGTGTAAATTTCAAAAATTGGAAACTGGTTTGAGCTAGTTTTCGCGAAATAGTATTTGGAGATTGCAATTTCAACATCCGATCAAATTTCATGGCGAAACAGATTTTGATCAAATTTCATGGCGAAACAGATTTTTAAAGACAATTTTTTAAATCTACATCCAAATGCTAGCTCAATTTCCCGGATTTTAAGTCAAAAAGTATGGGACTTTATTGCACCTACTACTATTTTGTGTTACTGAGTTCAAACTTGAAAGTAGAATTCTATTTTTTGACCAATGGATCACCTATGTATATGGTTTAATTCTATTACAATAGCTTTGCATCTGCCCTCGCATTTAGTGGCAGTCTATTTCTGTAAGCATGTACTGGCCTTGATATGCCTGTATATATGTACATATCAATACAAATAATTTAGTTGTAAAGTTGTGAATAACAGTAAAAATTTCTTTTCATTGTTTGGATTTTGTTGGCTTTAAGCTATATTTATCGCTTATGCTGTTGCAATGTAGTCAATGACTGAAGCTTTGGAGACTCAAGTAAAGAGCAAGGTTACTATTAAGGTACTTAAAATTTGTTTTTTCTTATGTTCTGTTTGGCTGTCAGTTTATATCCATATTATAAGCTCACACCGATATTATTCATTGGATCAGTTTTATGATTTGCATAATTATGAAACACACTCTTTTTTGACTTTCTGTATCTTTTTTACAAATTTGAAAACTTACTAAATGATTTAATTTACTAGTAGCCATGGTTGAATCTGTCTTTATTAGCTGTATTTAAAAGAATAAAAGATGAAGAAGCCAACTAAAATCATTTGTGTTTGTTTACATTCCTCAGATGAGGTGACGTCACAGTATTTCATTTGTCCAGCTTAATGAATCACATAATTATAAGTTATTTTGATGATTTTTGACTTTCTGGCTGCTTTCAAATGATATAATTTACTAGTATTAGTTACAAACAACAACAACATACCTAGTGGAATCCCACAAGTGGGGTCTGGGGAGGGTACAATGTACGCAGACCTTACAACTACCTCACATACCATACTAGTATTAGTTACAAACAACAACAACATACCTAGTGGAATCCCACAAGTGGGGTCTGGGGAGGGTACAATGTACGCAGACCTTACAACTACCTCACATACCATACTAGTATTAGTTACGTTTCAAAGAATTACCCAATAGTGGCTGAATTGTTTCTATTGGTTTTATTTAAAAGAATGGAAGATGGACATGATGAATTCATTAAAAAAAAAATGGAATTAGCTGTCTCTTTCATTTTACATTAGTGTTATCAAAAGTGGAACCTGCAAAAAAGCTGTAATCTCTTTTTGAACTCTTAAGTGCAAATAAAGCGTGGACTTCAAATGGAAAAAGGCACAATAGGAGAAGAAAGTTACAAATATATATTTTTTAGTCTAAGATTAATAATTATAAGTATGAATGACAAATATATGAATAACAAAATTAAAATAAATAAGTAATGGTTTAGTGAAATATCAATTGTTTTGGGAAATGATCATTGGCAAGGAAAAGTATTGTCGGGAGCATTGATGATGAGACTAAAGCACACAACATGTTTTTAGCCTTGCTATAGGGCGTAAGTGCGCCTTTGACAACATTGTCCAAGATATAGTTTTCAGTCTTAAAATGGTACTTCCATTCATAGAGAGAGATTGATAGATGCTGTCAATAGATATATCACTTCATTAAGACAATCCATTTTGTCCTGTTAATGTGGGTGTGTGAGGTGGGGGAGGTTATTGTCCTATACTCCTCACTTGGTCTGGACTTGAAATAATATATAGAACTTGGGATGTTATCTACCATAACAACAACAACATACCCGGTGCAATCCCACAGTTGGGGTCTGGGGAGGATAGAATGTACGCAAACCTTACCACTACCAACTAGAAGTAGAGAGGTTGTTTCATGGAAACCCTCGTCTCAAAAACCCATAAGCAGAATGAACTAGATATGACAAAAAGGAAAGGAAAGGGAATATAAAGGGCGACTAATAGCGGAAAGCACATAATAATATGTCATCTACCAATGAACAAGATTTCTCTAAACTTCACTTATGTTGGTGCGGGTATTTTCTTGTTTTCTGTTTAAATATCTCTTGGCATCTCAAATAGTTTCACCATATATGGAAATGATGTGTCGCATTATTTGAAAGTTTAGAATATCAGATAGTTCCCCTCATTCTTAACACAACCAATTAGTTGAATAAATGTTGTTTAAGAACAAAACGAAAAGCGTAGATAAGGGAGACCTGTTTTTCCTTTAAATGTCGAGAAATCACCGAGGGTTAGTTGGCAAATGGTTTCAACTCTATAAATAATGTGGCCACCTCAATATTACTTTTACTCATCCCAAAAATGCCGCTCTGTTATCACTGTCGGATGATAAGCAAGTGTTAATTTTCTCATATAGTGATGAGGAATGATGTCTGTGGAAAGGATGATCTTTAGCCTGTTACTTAGGAAATGGTACATAAGTAATGATGGGGGAGAACATCTCTTAAAATGTTAAGCTTGTCCCATTCTAAGATCGACAGTATCTTAGCGAAATTGATCTGGTCTTTCAATCCAATCCCCAAAAACACAAAGGGCAAAAAGGTGGTTTGGTTGCTCAAAATTGTCAACTTAGAAGCAAGAAGCAACTTCTGATGGACTGCCTCCTGCTGAATTTGTGTGTTGTGTTGATATAGAGCATATACTTTTGAGATATAGCAATCGTTCTCAGATCTGCCCCCCTTTTTAAAATTATATAAATCAGGCACATACTTTTTATGCTTCCTTGTGTAATAAAATTTGAAAAGGGACCTCATAAGTATTGCAGTTGCAAAAGTTGAGGTCTTCCACTTGAATCATGCTCATCCCAGTCCATCTGACCGAAGCTTATCATTCTCCTTTAGGGAAAAAACAAAAAGATAAGAAGTGGTTAGAGGATTAATTGCTATTTTCATCCCTGTTTTATATGATATGACTGACAACGTAAACATCTAGGGGATGAGTTTAGTTATCTTCATAAAGGAGGGCTTCTTTTGCCAAGTCATATAGCCTGCGGCCAAGCTTCTACAATTAGCTTATTTTGAGTAGTGCTTTTTCCAAAAGTGTTTTTGAAAAAAGTACTTTTGGTGAGAAGCAGTTGGTATTTGCCAATAAAGTTAAAAAAAGACTTTTGAGCAATAATTAGTGTTTGGCCAAACTTTCCCCCCAGAAGCACCTATTTTCCCCCAAAAGCTTGGTTAAACACCTCACTTTTTAAAGATGCACACTTTTTAGAAAAGTTGGCCTGTGCACTTTTTAGAAAAAATACACACTTCTGGGCAAAAGTAAACTTGGCCTAACAGGCTATTAGGAAGCTGATTTTGTTGATTTGCTTGTTCTCTGCAATAACCAACTAGCCATTAACAACAGGGGTAGATGAGGAGAGCAGTCTCTCAGTTGATGTCCTCGAAGGTAGTAGGTATGGTGGAAGATTGCTCAGTAGCTGAGCTTGAATTAGAAGGAAACATTGTTGTACATTTTAATGGCAACGGAGGACTGAGGAGTGCTTTCCCATGGGAAAAGCAAAACATATAAAGAAATTATTCCTCTAAAATCCAGCAATCTTTCAAGATCTGGTCCTTTAGTCGAAATAAAGTGATTCACTGGCTAATCCTTCTTGATGACAAGAAAAAACATGACAGCAAGCTTTGACGCTGTTTTCACCAAGCAAATTTTAAATCACAAATCGCACTACAGCTGTTGACTTGGCAACTCACACAATAAGGCTCAAGGACATACTGCTTTGATTATTATACAACTGTCACAATGAAAACTATGATTGATACCTGAAGCATAACAGATGGCGACCTCTCATATTGATTGTGCAAAGTAAAGTACGTTAATATGTAGATTCCTTCGATAAATACTGCTTTGCTCTTAACCTCAACTCCTCTACAGATCCTTGTTTATTCTATTATCTTTGTAACCAAACATGTCTCTCCACTTACCATGACGGCTCTCATACAAGTTTATGAGTAAAAAGCTATTGTGCAACTAGAAAATAATTGATAGAAGTATGCACAACCTGTCAAAATGTGAGTGCCTATCACCAGAGTCAAGCCAGATGCTAACCAACTCTTGGGGGGAATAAGATAGAATTTATGGCATTACATTTGGAAGTCTCAAGTATTTGGTTCATGGATGTTGGTCATTCTTTCCATGCGAATTTTGTCTTTAGCTTATAGCTTAGTTGGTGGTGCTTGAGCCAATTTTTGGTTGACCGCTGGTCATACTTTTTAGTGCATTGGAGGGAATAATATATCTCAAGAACATTCTTTTAGATATTAAAATATGCACAACTGTGTTCTGTCCTCTTTTTTTTTTTTTGTCATCTTTTTGATTTTGCTATACCATCTATGGTCAGAACTTATTTATGAAGAATTCTTGCCCGCAATTTGTCTGTTGGGTATTTCAACCTTTTTGTTTGTTTTCATGTTCCTTTGATCGTTACTGAATTTTGGCTGTTCAGTCTGTGATTTTTTGGGGCTTATTAGCATGAAATTGCTTCAGCATATTCTTCTTTTAATTTGAGCCACTATGGTTGCAGGGACATCTTCACACCTACAGGTTCTGTGACAATGTGTGGACTTTTATCTTGCAAGATGCTGTGTTCAAGAGCGAGGAGTGCCAAGAGACTGTTAACCGCGTTAAGATTGTAGCATGTGACTCAAAGCTGCTCACACAGTGAGAAGACAGCTGACTGAGAGAATTTTCTGTTACAGATTTGCATTTCTATAATTTAATGTAGAAATCGACATAAGATAAGCATGAGAGGAAAGGGTGGAGTAGAGGTGTGGTTATATCCATTCTAGGAATATTTCCAGGGCCGTTTAACACCTATATTTTATCCAAACCAGCAAACATCAAGTAGTCAAACTGTTATATCTATGGTGCCAATGTATTTTATCATGGACCTTTTGTACAATGTTAAGCTTTAGTATCTCTGACATTGATATGAGCTCAAGAATTTACGTTCTTTTTCGATAACACAAGTAGTTTCATTGATGGCATCACGTCGATGCAAAAAGTTACAGTACAACGAAAAGAAAACCGAGTGAACTCGAATACATGAGAGGCTATTCTAATACCAGGGAGTTAACAAAGCTAAACAGCTTGCTTTGTATGTATTAGCATGTGTAAACAAATACACACTCAACACCAGAAAACTCCGGCATATTATTACACGTATGGCAAAAAGGCAAGTGATATTCGACTCACAAGTCTGCATGCACATTGTATGCATCATCGCCAAAGCTTTTCAATTTCACTGAACTAGCGGGTTTTTGCCCAGAAAGCCTGGAAAGAATGAGCCTTGCAATATTTTCAGCAGCAACAGCACTTGTTTCAATGGTGCTTGCTGCATTCTCAAAAGCATTCACATAGTACAAGTGCTGACCATCCAAGATAAACGGCGCAAATACCTCAGGAGCTTGATAATGAGGATATGCACCCCAGTCTATCTTCACTGTCTCGTTTCTCACGCTGAAAATCCGATCTAATAAATCTCACGCTGAAAATCCGATCTAATAAATCATCGTCAAGAGGTTTACGCGAGAACACCTTGTAGGACATATCATTCTCCTTGTGTTGCTTAAGAACGGAGATGCTCGAAAATGGAACATCAGGAGTCTCAACAGTGCCCACCAGTTGTGGAACTTCTGATACTGGACCTAAACCAAAATAAGCCGGATTCAATAGACCTCTAACGAATGTCGTATACGTATGCTGTAATTTCCTCTCCGGGATTGAAATTCCGGGAAGAAATTGAATTTTCACCTCATCCAAAGGTGTAGCCACGACTGTTATTCCACATTGATAACTCTTTCCTTTTGTGGTATTGAGTTGATATTTTTGATCTATGAATGAAACTGATTCCACTTCTTCGTTAAGGTGAAGCTTAACGTCTGAATTACTGATCAAACCGGTAGCCATTTGCCGATTTCCGCCTTCAACTGACCATACACATGAATCAGATCCAGCTAAAGAAACAGCTCCGGCAAATCCACTGATGCTGACACTTTGCCCGTAATTGATTCTGGTAATAACAGTGACTAGTTCTTCAATGAGCCGAGGAGACATACGAACACCGAGTAACTCCTCTTGTAGCGTTCTTCTCGTCAAATTGTAAAGCCCGGACCATTTAAGCATCTCTTCCACAGTTTCGAACACTGGCCGTGACTCAAAATCTTCATAATACTTCAAAAAATTGTTCACGGTATTGTCGACGAAATTATTCATGCGAAACAGAGAGAATCCGTAGCGAAAGAAAATTAAAACCGAATTGGCGAAGGACACAACCCGTTGGAAGATAGGGAGATTCGAATTGGAACTTAGGGTTTTGAAAACGAAATCACGTCCGTTCCAAATACCGAAAGACGAATCAGATTCAGAACGAGGAGGTTGTCGGACAGAGAGATTTAGATACTTAGTGTAATTCAAAGCGTGGTAGTTCTTCGGATGAAGAATGGATGCACCGGCCTCGAATGTCTCGCCGGCAATAGTCACCGTCGCCGTGCGTCCTCCGACGATATCATGCCTCTCGAAGATTCTGATATCGCCGATCCCGGAGCTGGAGTAGTTCCGTAGGAAGTGCGCCACTGATGATCCTCCGATTCCGCTGCCGATAATGCAGACAGTCGGAGATGATGTTTCCGAGTCAACGGCGACGACGACGGCCGTGGAGATGAGTATAAGTGATAAAATGAAGTGGAGATTCTTCATGCTTGTACTGTATTTGAGCTTTTTCCTTGCTTGATGGTATCAATGGAGTCTTCTTATACTCAACACAGAGATTTGTTGAGAGTTCGATTGAGAAGGAGAAGCTACATGGATCAAAGTCAAGGCCAATTAAGCGATAATGTAAAAAATTGATAGTTGAATCATACTATTTATTTAACAATTTTGACCATAATTTCTTCTCCTTCCCCCCCCCCCCCCCCCCCCCCCCCCAAAGGGGCCCCCCCCCGCCGCACGCCCCAAAAGGGTGAGAATGAATATCTATGCCGAGTATTGACGAAAAATTTAGTAATGAAAAAGTCGTGTTAAAAATAGTAGAGAAGAGAGTAATAATAAATAATACGATAATTAGAATATAAAAAATAATAAGTAAAAATATATAATAATTTATACATATCTCTAATTTTAATAGGACGATCCGATAGGACGATCCGACAACAGATTATTTTTGTCAAAGTATGCCCCATTAGTTCTACTCGTAACAATTCAATAAGTTCTCATGACCTTTTACTATTTTTTATCATATAGGAATTAGAATTAATTTTTGAGCTACTAGTTGAAAGATAAAAATATATCAAATCCATATGAAGTTTTACTATGAATAAATTGTATTCATTGAGCAAATACAATTTCTTCGAAGTACCAAAAGCAAGCATGACATCATTATGAATATAAATTCCTATTTATTAACTTAAAATATATTTTTATTGTAATACTCTAGAGAATGAATCGTTATAACAATTTTCAAGTAGGAATTACAATTAACAATTAAAAAAATAGGCAGGAAAGCACAAAATCTGAAGGTCAATTAACAAAATTGAAGAATCATTGCAAAAAAAGTTTCATTACCTCAGCTAAACTAAATTTTTGATTTTTTGTGGAAATGAAAATTATGGAGGAAAGCACACAATATGAAGTTAAATTGACAAAATTGTATAAGTTACTATTATTATTTTTTGAGAGTTAATGATAAAAATAAATAAGTATCAAAATATTCATTATTTTGTGAGTTTTATATCTCAATTATTTAATATTTTATTTAACTACCTAATTATCATAATTTTAAAATATTTCATACTTTAACTATCACTCTTTTTATATAAAAATACACATTTATATTGAAGTGCTTGAATACATGAAATTTATTTATTTCACGCTGGTGATTTTTTTTTTTTGTGTGTGTAATAACTAGGCAAAATTGAATATTTTGGATAATAGTGGGACAAATTAACAATTCTTTTTGGAATAATTATAGTACATTACCGTTTGACTAAAATAATTATTAGAAAAAAGGCCATTTGCTGTATAGGATATATAATAAAGTGTATATTTTATTTATAGTCAAATCATATTTAGTTTTTAAGTGTATTATAATATATATTTATTGTATAATTTATATATATATAATTTACATTTTTATAATCAATATATATATATATATATTTTATTTCTTATGACAAGCTATGCTGTATAGTTATATATATTTTTTACGATTTTAATTTAATTACTTTTGTATAATTTTTTTTTTCCTTCTCATATTTTAAGCCAAAATTGTTAACGTAGAGTTTTCTCTGTTTCCTGTAATGCAAATATGGCGGATCGAACACAATTCCTTTTACGTCCTTCTCCTATAATCACTCCCATTGACCTTTTCTCACCTTCCTTCTACCTCGCTTCTCTGTCAATTTCTCCGTATTACTCTTCGATTCCTTTCTCAATTTCGTAAAATGCAGAAAAAAATGTATAGGGATTTGATTTTTCTGCTTTGAGCAATGATTTATCAGTGAGATACGGTACTGATTCGGTTATCGCTATGGCTGCTTCTTTGGTTAAGTATATGTTGGGTTTTTTTGTTGTTTCGGCTATACTATGGAGTATAATCAAGTAAGTTAAATGCATTTCAAGTACTATTTTAGCAAATCGTTGTTTATATAAGAATTGTTTGTTTACGCTCCCAATGTTTTGTTGTTGTGTTCAATTTTGCAATTTTGGAGACACTTCCAATCGTATAGTTATCAATATGTTCTCTTTTCCATTTTATGTGACTACAATGATGACAACAGTATGTCTGAGGAAACTCAGAGGAGAGTATAGTGTAAATAGACTTTTAGTAGAGTCTGGGGTGGGTAGGTGTACATAGAGGGGCTGTTTCCATTAAACCTTCAGCTCAAGGAAAACAGTCTAAAATGGTCTAGGAAAAGAAATAATGGAAGTGTAAGAAACAAGGAAAAGAAATCAAATCACTCCAGAAAAAGAAATGATGGAAGTACTAACAGAGCAGTACTACAAGAATACAATACTATCCATTTTATGTGAACCTCTCCCCAAATAGTTTGATTTTGCTTGACTAAGATTTTTCATATATTTTAAAAATATATTTCTTTGATAACCAGAGATCTTATCTGAGTTAGCTGGTGCATCCCAGTAGTGTGGCTCCATTGTCTATACTGTTCACACCTAATTGCCTTTTCCACACATTCCAAATGTTTTTTGTTATCTAGGATGGTAGTGTTTGAGCTAGTTTAGGAGCACCTCGACTATCTTACCCTCCCACTTTTCATAAGTACTATTTAAATCTGCCTACTAAGACTTAGATGAAAATAGATCGTCTAGTATTGTTTGCCTTAGATGGGATCTGAACCTTAGGCCTTATGGTTCTCCTCCCACTTCATCTACTACTAGCCACTAGGCCACATTATCAGATGCATGTTGGGAAAAATCAGAGAATTTTCCCACAAAATAGCCAAAGAAATA
>DF358961.1:61691-76235 GCA_000787875.1 Solanum virginianum | reverse complement strand
AAGATAAAGACACCCCTTAGAGATCAACTTATGGGCTTTAATGCAAGAGATGAACCTACCCTTGACCACCACATCATGACTTTCCTACTCAAGAATGGTTTTATTTGAGGAATTGAAATTTGACCCTGCGGGTTCTACAATCAATAGAGTCATAGTATGCATACAACCAATCCATCCTAAGGATGACATTAAAATTGACCATATCCAACTTAGGAAGATCACAAGGCAATATTTTTTGCAAGATGCAAATGGGGCAATTTCTATACACCTTTCTAGTAATAATAGATTCGCCACTAGGAGTAGACACCTCATAAGACTCACACAACAATTCAGGCTCAACATGGATATTTTTGGCAACAAAAGGGGTAACGATAGAAAGAGTGGCACCCTGATCAGTTAATGTATGCATGTCAAAGTTAAAGTCTTTTACTATATCGTTGATGACATCGGGAACCTTCTCAACCCCTTGCCTCCCTTGGAGGGTATAGAACTGGTTGTGTCTTGGGGCACCATCTTTTCGGCCACCTCTGCCCAAAGGAACCATATTAGCACCTTGTGGATGAACCTCCTTACCCTTGTTATAATTTCGAGGGTAATTCATCACCTTATTTCCAACTTTCCTACAACCTTAACATGCATTGGTATCCCTCAAGCACGGGTTACTATGACCCTTTCCATATTTTGTATACCCACCATTAGGAACCACACCCCCAACAGCTTGGGCCCTTGGAAAGTTATTGGAACCCCTCTTATTAAATGCATGAGAAGATCCTTGGCCTTGATGGAATCGTCCACCCTTTCGACTTTGGAATTTTTGCTCAGAACGGGCCTTCTTGGCCTCATTACCCCTTCTCTTCCTCAATTTTTCCTCCTCTATTTGTTTGGCATAGGTCATCAAATGGGAAATATCCATGTCACTAATCAACATAGTGGATCGGCATTCTTCACTCACCAAATCGGATACACCTATCATGCAATTGTTCATCCTAAACCTTAGGTCAAGGGGGAAGAATCAATTAAGAAAAGTCGCCTTGAAATTGTCCCAAAGCACCACATTATTGATTCCCTTCTCCTCCTTCCATTAATTAAACCATATTTCTGCAACCCCCTTATTTTGGTAAGATGCCAGCTCCGCCTTGTCTTCCGATCTAAAACCCATAATAGCCAAAACCTTGTAGACCTCATCAATGAACTCTTGAAGGTCTTCATACACCTTTGACCAATAGAATTTTGGGGGAGTCATCCTCATGAAATCTCTCACTATAGCCCCTGGGATAGCAGCACAAGGGGATTGGGCCCCTTGATTAACTTGGTTCCCCATAGCTTGGGCAAGCAAAGTAAGAGCATCCCAGAGCTCACCATGAGTTGGTTGTTCCTCAAGAGTGCGAGCTCTTCTTCCTCTAGTGTTAGGCTTGATCTAGCATAGCATAGGATAATCATTAGGGGGGAAAACTTACCTTACCTTCTATACCACTCAAAGAGTAAGAACAAGGAAAATATTTCCTAAAACGTCTCATAGCCTCTCACTCATCGTTGTGGTGTACAACACAACTATGTGTAAGACTCTAATCGATGTGGTTGATGGATGCCGAGTACCTAACAACCTAGTGCTCTGATACCAAGTTTATCACGACCCAAGCCTAGGGCCTAGACATGACACGGCAAATGGGGAACTCGAGGGGACCCCTAACAAGCCTCTTAATATATTATTACACATCATTGGTCATAAAAACAATTAAACAACATAATTGAATTAGAAATGGGGGCAAAGGAACTAAAGGAAAGCTTTGATAACAAAAACATCAAACAAGAAAGTCAAGGCTTAAGGTATAAATACATAACATGTCCAACAACACCTCTAAACATAGAACTTAGCAGGGACCAAGACATACAACCGGGCTTACCCTTATAGTCATTAAGAAACATACATCAACAAAAAAGAGTCTTAATACATAACATAAGAGTGTAGTCATCGTCTCTGGAATGGAGGACTCACTAACTAGATTGAGATAGATCCTATTAGCCACGGAGAGGAGGATGATCAAGTGGGACTCCGATTCCTACATGGTGACATCATGTAGTATAGAGTATGCATTAGCACATTAAAATGTACTAAGTATGTAGGATGCCACGCAAGAAGTGATAAGCACCATAACAAAATGCATAACATAGGCTATGAATAAGCATATAGTACTATGACATGTATGAATGATGCTTGAATTAACATCATGCTTACATAAAACATAATACATGTGTAAGGAGACACTGCCAATGTAGAATATCCAGAGGTGAATAAGGTATAAACACCTCAATATGGTTACTGAGGTACAAACCCCTTAATATGGTTGATGACATACAAACCCCTCAACATGGTTATCAAGGTAAAAGCCCATCGACAAGGTTGCATGGGCCTACCACCTCCCGAGCAAGGCGATCGAGGTAATAACCTGTCAACATGGTTACCCGGGCCGACCACCTCCCGAGTGAGGCTTGGTCGATCCCCAACACTATAGACATAATATCATATACATACTTTCCTTTTGTCATCATATAGTCATTCAACTTATAAGACATGCATTGGGCCTTCCATTTCTAAAGAAGTAATAAATGAACATTTTATCAAACACTTGGTGGGTGTGTAGTGCTACTGTAAAACCATGCAATTCAAGAGTAGTTCTAGTGTAAAACCATTCATAGATACTTGGTAACACCCTCAAGCAATATAAATCAAACCCTTCATCAAATCTTACAATATATTGTAGATTCATAGCTCAGAACGTGCTAAAATAGTCATAATTTCATCAAACCCCAAGATAGTGTACAGCAAAATTCATAATAAGTAAGACCCATGAGTAAATCAACTTTAAATCTTGCAATTTAGGTAAAAAGGAAGCTTGGGCACCGATGGTGAAAGGTCCCATTGGTTCAAACCCACATACCTCAGTTTTGGAGAATTCCTTGATGAATGTTTTAATGGAGACTTGAAGCTTAAGTGAAATCCTTAAGATAGGAGCTCCAACAATGTAGTGCGATCATGGCCAAATGCCTTGTTCAAAAATGAGAGGACCCCAGTGCATTCACAATCCCCTCTGGAAGAGCTTTAGACACTTGAATTTTGAGAGGAATATTTTTCTAAGTGTTTGAGAGTATATTGTGGAATATATTAGATGATATGAGGGTGAAATATGGTTGAGTATAGGTATTTTCATGCATTGGAAGGCTTAGCCCCAAGACCGAAAAGCCTTGGACTAGACAAGAAAAAATAGGCCAAAAATAACACTAATTCGCACCGTGGGCATGCCTCACAAGGGGCGCGGATCGTCATTGAAATTTGCAAAATTGTGGATTATCAAATTTTGATACGATTTCTCTTGAACAAATAAGTCTTGAAACCTGGGTACATAAGAGCATGGAGTTACAGGGTGTCACACTAGCATATCAATCATAAAAGAGTCAAAGCTCAAAGCATAAGTACATCAATTGTTCCAACAACACCTCTAAACATAGATTGGAGCAGAGGCCAAGATAAAGAAATAGTTTAAAGTGATAAACATAGTTTAAAGTGACCAATTGTTAGGTGATCTATTAGTACCACATAGGAGAGATTTACCAAATGCTTGAGGATGGTCCTCGATTATAAGATTGTTGATGATTCCTTGGTTGAGATTTTCTATCGGGCTCTTGACGAGAATAGTCAAGCTTGTGCTGACACACTCATGAGAGACATGTTTCTTTACCAACCTTTTGCATTGATAGCTGCAAGAATGAAATAAGTCGTTAAAACAAATAGAGCATGGGGTCAATGAGAGCGAGGTACAATAAAGACTTCTTGTGCGGTCAACACCAACAATGAGCAAGGAAAGGTCAATGAAGAGATCATGGAGCAACTTGCTCAACTTCGCATAACTATGGACTTGGTCTTGAAGCGAAACCAAGCAAGTGTCAAAGCGGTCACTCACCAACCTCCTAAGGCTCCTATATATGAAGATCCATTCTCTGATTAAGATGCTTGCTTCATGTACAATCAAGTGGTGGGTTTTTAGAATAATCACCAAGGGTCCAACTCGTACTATTGGAGATAATATTTCGGGAATCATGGTCGAAACTACAACCATGACAGTGCTTATAGAGACAACCAATGTTGCTACTATAAAAGGGATAGAGTGTCGGATGCCAAATGGGATAGAAGAGATGGTTATAGGAATAGTCCTTATGTACCGCCCCACAACCATGATGCTATACCAAGCACTTTGAGACTTGAAGAGATGTTTGACATGTTGTTGAAGAGAGCCAATCACCAAGATGAGACCTTGAAGGAAATGAAAGCAGATATTTCAAGTATTACCCAAAAAATAGAGTCTCACTCTATGGCGATTAAACAATTAGAATAATAATTTAGGCAAGTTTCTTCGTAATTGAACCAATCTAAAAGGGTACCTTACCAAGCAACACGGTTCAAAATTGTAAAAATGAAGGGCATTCCATGGCACTCATGACTAGGAGTGGCAAAAGCACCATAAATCCCCCTATGCCGGTAATTGTGGATGAAGTTGATGAGATGGATATTGGTGGTGAATTTGTGGTTAAGGGAGAAGGTCTGGAGATTGTTGGGATGCAAAGGGAAGAGGTGAGGGAGCACGAAAATATTAAGTGAATTTGAAAGCCTCCTCCTTCTTTCTCTCAAATGCTTAAGAAAAAGGAAAAGGAGGGCAAATTCACACACTTCCTCTCAAAGTTGAAGTAACTATTCATCAACATTACCCTTCTAGAAGCTTTGGAGAAGATGCCTGGGTACGCCAAGTATATGAAGGATTTGGTGACAAAGAAACACACTTTGAGCCAAGAGTTCTCATAGGAGCTCCAACAATGTAGTGCGATCATGGCCAAATGCCTTGTTCAAAAATGAGAGGACCCCAGTGCATTCACAATCCCCTGCACCATTGGAGATGTTGAATTCGCAAAAGCATTGTGTGATTTAGGAAGAGCATCAATCCAATGCCTTTTGCTATATTTAAAAATCTTGGGCTTAGCACTCCGACGCCGATGTGAATGCGATTGCTCATAGCGTATTGAATGATCAAAAAGCCAGAGGGAAGACTTGTTGATGTGGTTGTTAAAGTTGATAAATTTATCTTTCTCATAGATTTTGTGATCTTTGATTGCGAGGTTTAACATTTTGGGAAGACCATTTCGGGCCACTGGATGAGATCTTGTTGATATAGATTTGGGTCAATTTCAATTTAGGGTCAATGATGCAGAGGTCGTATTCGACATCTGCTAGTCAATGAAACATCCAGATGAATTGAAGAGTGAGGCTTGGTCTGTTGATGATTGTGGATGATAGACAAAGATAAAGTCAAGCCATGACGTTAAACAAGGCGCTTCTTGGGAAGCAACCTAAGTATTTCATATATTTTTGAACTGCTTAAGTTTATGTCATTTGTTTGAATTACTAGGTAGTAGTTTGATGTTTGTTTTGATGTATTAAGACATTAGATTAGTTGTATTATTCTAGACATTAGTATATCTTTAAGTGTGATCTATAGGAATTGACCATAAGCAAAAGAGTTGAAGAAAATAGCATGTGGAGCAGCCTCTACGAGCAGGCCTATGAGTTATAACGAGCTCAATGACTCATAGTCATGCCTTATAGAGGAAAACAATGAGTATTGAAAATTGGAACACACACCACGAGCCAACTGCACGATTCGTAGAGCCTTTTACGAGTCATAAGTGAGGTTCCTAGTGCCCAGGTATGGATTCAGAAATTTTTCTAAGTGTTAGTTCAGCTATGAGACCAGGACCTATAAGTCACAGGACACCCCATAACTTGTAATCGAGGTCTCATAGACCTGATCAGTAGAAATTTAAAAGATGACCCAGTTTGGTATATAAAAGGTCAAATATTAATTGACCCCTAATTCCACCATTTTTAAATGGTTTCTTCCCCCCAAAGCTTCCCCATAACTCCTTTCATCTCCCCTGACCAAATTTCCCTTCAACCTCCACCAAAATCTGATGAGATTTCCGGCAAAGCATCACTAGGATTTTGCTTTCTCCTTGTTCTCTCATTACATCTCGTTGATCTTTATTTACTTATTTGGTTATATGGCTCCAAAGGCTAGAAAAGAATCTACTAAAGCTCTAAGAAGATGGTTGAGGGATGACCCATCAGAGGATGAAACATCTGAGGGCTTTGTGGAAGTCCACAGAGTACAGATAGACCTCGAGGAAAATGTGTCTCAGACTCGAGCCTGTGCTGCACTAATACCGATAGAAGTCACTAGTCGCTCTCAATCTGAAGAGAAGGGAAATAAAAGACGCATCAGATGATGGCCATTCACTTTCAGAATCGGGGTCCATTGAGGCATCTCATACCCAACTAGAGAGGACTAATTCCCAACCTTGGGTGGATCCTACTGCTATTGTCACATCCACAGATCCTAGAAATACCTGATGGTTTGTTCTAGGCATGTAGTAGATATATGACAAAGGGTTGAACCAAAGGGTCCCAGAAGGCCTGTTCGACAATTTAATGAGAAATCGAGACTCAATGATTCCAGATTGAGTAGAGTGCCTAACTTGGAGGCATAGATCAACCATCACGGGCTTGCATGGCTGTCACAAAAGTTTGGCCAGTATGTCGTATATCTAGTCTAGGAATTTTATGCTTCCTATTATGACATGATTCTCCAAGATCTTCTTCGAGGGAAGAAACCTATAGAGCGCCAAGGTTGTGAGATGTTCTAGTGCAGGGTGAAGTTGTTGATATTTCAGATAAGACTGATATTTCAGATAAGACAATTATAAGGGTGTAGTTCGGGCTAAAATACATAGTACCTCATTCCACTGCAGAGTATGATAATAGAATTACAATAATGATAAAAGCAGTGAGCGAGGAGAATTTGGATATGAAGGCAGAGTTGCTCAGGCAGATAGGTAGCTAGATATGTAAGGAGGGTTTCGAGCCGACGTGGGTTACAAACCATGTTGATCTAATTGTCAAATCCTGCCTCTTATTTCAAGCCAAGTTCTTGTGGTCTATTATCCATTGGCGCATCAGACCCACTTTTATATATAACATGATCACTATGATGAGAGTTGTACTACTAGCTAGCATTCTAGCTATCTATGATATTGATTGGGCTTGAGTCATGGCAAAGTAGATCCACAAGTCGATGATTCGCACTCTGACCTCATTACCTTTTCCTATCCTAATGCATAGACTGTGTAATGAGGCAGGGGTACGTGTCTCCCTTCACTTGGACACGCATGTAGAGGCCCTGCACCCCACAGATCTTAGCCTGATCAAGGCTGATGAGAATCTAGTGGCCCTACCAAGTGTAGCTCCTCCGGCCATCCCAGATCCATTCCAAGTTGAACCTTAGACTCAGGATTCAACTTCAGCTACCACCGGTACTACTCCAGCTATTGTAGTGCCTTTCCCAGCTATTAAGATTGAGTCTACACCATCCTCAAGTACTCTAGTACCACCATCATCCCCTATGCAGGTAGATTCTCTTATCTTTACTGTGTTTTTTAGGCAATGGTGTGCAGAGTGGCAAAATCAAAGTCTATTCTATAGGCTTTAGCAGCCCAGGTCAGACTATGGGTCGGCCAGACTATTTGAGACTCAAAGGAGAGGGTAAAGGCATTCACCTGTGATTTGGTAGATGAGAGAGTTAGGGTGGTGGATGCCAAATTAAATGCATTTGAGGGGAGAGTCTAGTGGAGGCTTGAGGGTGGTCGGCTTCCTGACATGAGCGCAATGACATATGAGTAGGTCAAATTTAATGCTGATGAAACGACCCCAAAAAGTGCCTAAAAACATTCCTCAGAATTACCCTAAATTTTTTTCCATATATCTAAAATTTCTTTGATATTTCAAAAAATTCGACATCATATTCTTATTCAGGAGATCTAAATTAGGGGAAAAGGGTCAAACCCTTATTTTAGAGCAATCGAATCAAATTATGAATTTTTCAAGTGAGCTGAAAACAATGGGGATTCGCATCTAGGGCGCGACGTGCCCAAGTGTTATTTTGGACATTTTTCTATTTCGGGTCCAAGGCTTTAAGTCTTGGGCCTAGACCCTCTCATGCGTGAAAATACCTAAACTTAGCCTTATTTTACCCTCATATCACCCTAAATATTCCCTAATACTCATCAAGACACTTAGCCAAATATTTGCTCCTAAATTCAAGTCCCAAACGCAAGACCTATCTTAAGGATTTCATCAAGGATCTCACTCAAACTTCAAGTCTCCATTTCTAATCTTCTTCCAAGGTTCACCAAAGTCAAGGTATGTGGTGTTGAACCATTGGGTCCTTTCACTCATGGTGCCTAAACCCTCTTTTTACTAATATTTCATGATTTAAAGATGATTTTACATGTGGGTCTTGTACATTGAGAAATTTACTGCACAGTGATTTTAGTTCATGAAAGTATGGTTATTTTAACATGTTTTGAGCTTTAAATCTTATTTCTAATATTGGATTTGATGAGGAATTTTAATGTGAATGTCTTAAGGGTGTTGCAAGATGTGGATTGATGATTTTAAAATGGATTTTCTTGCATGATTTCATCTTCAAATAGCATGGTCTTTTACCCCCATTATACACCCCGAAGGTGTTTGATAAAATGTCTGGATGTGGTTTCTTAAGGAGTTAAAGGTCCAAAGAATGAGATATGATATGAATGATGTTTAAATGATGAAATGAGCTTATGTACATGATATACTCTATACAAAGTGTTGCATTAGACCATGCCAGATCGGGGAAACTAAGATCCCCGACAACCGGGGTGGGGGTTTATACTTATCAACCATGTGAAGGTTTTGTACCACACCACCAGGGTGATGGGGTTAGATCATCATCAACCTAGGTGGTAGTTTGTACTCATCTACCGAAGTGGGGGTTTGTACTCATTAAACCATGTGAGGGGTTCGTACTTCGCCAATAGGATGATAAGGTAGGATTATCATCAACCATATAAGGGTTTTGTACCATAGCACCAGGGTGATGGGGTGAGATCATCATCAACTGACTAAGGGTTTTATACTTTTAAAATCTAGTTGGTCTATGCTTGACTAATGATACCCTATATAAGCATGAGTTACTTAAGCATGTTTTACTTATGCATTGACCATACATATCACATTACTATATCATGCCTATTATCTATTGTTATGCATTTTGACTATGAAGCTTATCTATTGTGCATTGCATCCCACATACTTAGTACATTCAAACGTACTAACGTATACTCTTGCCTACGTGATATCACCATGGAGGAACTGGTGCTCAAGTTAATCATCCTCTTTCTCCACGTAGCTAGATCGGTTTTACTGAAAGATAGTTAGTGAATCCTTCACTTCGAGGACTTTATTGTATGTTTCTATTAGTTGTGTATTGAGACACTTTCTTATATTATATTTTGTCTATGAGGTTGAGCTCGGTTACGTTGTCATGGTCCTCGCTCTATCTATGTATTTAGAGGTGTTTATTAGATAAGTTATGTATCTATGGTATGAGTTTTGACCTCTTATCACTTAATGATGTTGATTTACAAGCTACCCTTAACCCTTTTTCCCCTTAGTATCATTTTATGTCTTTTACAAGCTACCGTAACCAATGATGTGTAATCATAAGTTGAGAGGCTTGTTTGGGGTTCCTTCGGGTTCTCTATTCGCTGTATCACATCTAGGCCCTAGGCTTGGATCATGAAAAACTTGGTATCAGAGCACTAGATTGTTAAATCCTCGGAGTCCAGCACCCTACGTCGATTAAAGCCTTATTTATGGTTGTATTGTGCACCAAAAACTATAAGTAGGAGGCTATGAGATATTCTAGGAAATGTTTCACTTCTTAATGATCCATGTCGTGTGATAGAGTTAGATCCCATAAAAGGTGATGGTGGATAACTAATCACAAGTGTCAAAGGTGTGGGAAGTATCATGGCGACCCATGCTTAAGGAAGACCAATGCTTGTTATGGGTGTAGTAAAGTGGTTCACAAGCTTAAGGATTGTCCATATATTCGAAGGAAGTGTAAGAGTGGATGACCTTTAGATCTAGGTGGTCATGTTGATCAAGTGACTCAAGAAGGGGATGAGATGTCTAATGCTACTACTGGTAAGTTGAAGTTTTCTTGCCTTTGTTGTGCATGTATTGCTAGGCCACTATTTCTTCTCTATTATTTTAATTGATGATGGGCTTTTTGTGTGCCCAAGTGGTTGTGTGGATCTTTGGTATCTAATCTCTTCGTTGGGTATATTGTTGCTAGAAAGTTCATAGGTCTTTATCCAGGTTTGTCTTGCATTAGGTCTTTCTTTGTGGCTTGTTAGATTTGATGTGGTAGATTTCAATGTTGTACTTGGGATGGAATAGGTACATGCATGTGTATCTCCTTGGTGGTAGGACCCGTAGAGTTAGAATCTGACCCCCTAATGAGTCCGTCTTTGAGTGGGGGTTGATAACTGGTAGCAAGGTAGGTAGGTCCATTTATTGTCATAAGGTACAATTGATCTCTAAGGGGTTTTCATCTTGTGAGAATTGGAGGTGTTGAACCTAAGTTTCTTTGTAATAGAATTTTTGTTCGTAGTAGATGAGGCCTTGAATGTCCCTTTCTGATATTTTTGGTTTTAGGTCGTGCCTTTGGTTTGGCTAGTGCACTGGTTATGCCAACAAGTCTCATGAGTAAGATCTTTAGTCCCTACTTTAATAGCTTTATGGTGGTTTTGGTGATGATAGTATGGTTCATTCTCTAAGGAGGTAGTGCATGTGAGTCATTTGAGGGTAGTACTATAAGTTTAAGGAAGAAGGTTGGATGCTAGTAGGAGAGATGGGAATTTTCATGGTAAGAGGTTGCCTTCTTAGGTTTTGTGGTGCTGAGTGATGGTATTAAGATGGAACTTCGTAAGACAAAGGTGATTAGAGATTAGCCTAGACCTTTGACTTCATCGAATATTTGGAGCCTCCTGGGTTTAGTGGGCTGTTACCGGAGATTATGAGTATGTTCTCTTCTATTATTGCTCCTATGACTTAGTTGACCCTATGTAAGGCCATGTTATGAACAACGTTTTGAGTAGGGATATTTGATAGGTCCAGGAGTTGCTATTTCTTATGTTATTCCTTGGTGCTAGTAGGATTCATTCGTATGTGGGTTAATCCTTGATCCCTTCCAATCAAGGAGCCCCAAAATTATGTTCAAGAAAACCTATATGGATTTTACTTATTTTAATTTGGGATTTGAATATTATGATTCCTAAAATTCTATTGATGCATAGGTAGTATTTATTGGATGATTTTAATGTGATTTAAACTGTTATATGAGGATTTACTTTGGGTTTATGAAGTTATAAGATGCATAGGTAGTATTTATTGGATGATTTTAACGTGATTTAAACCATTATATGAGGATTTACTTTAGGGTTTATAAAGTTACAGGTATGCATGTTCCCTTTTGCATTATTTATGCATGAGAGATTACACTATGGATTTAAATATAGAATTAATTATGTTTTTACTTCAAATTCATATTATAAATATTGATTTTTAAATAGAGTCTTAATTACCCATGTTGTTTCCTCATTGTTCATGGCATATGCATTCATGTACATGGATTATTTTGAAAAATTATGTTATTGGTAAGCCCAACTTCGTTTTACGGTATGATTTTGATAAAAGGTTGGATATGGCAATAAGGTGATCACATATATGCCTTTGATTTTGGATCCTTAAGCATTTTGGGTGCTTGCACTATTTTGTATATGAATGGGCTATTCCTATGCATGAGTATTCTGACTATGAAATAATGATTTTGGCATTTGAACCTAAGTATGAATTATTATAAATGGTGTTTGGATTTCAAGTCCAATTGTGTATTGAAATGATTTGGAAGATGACTATTGCCTCTTTGAAAGTATGTACATACATATTATAAGTATTATTGTGTGATGACAACTTAGCTTGATGTGTTAGACATCTTGAGGTGGTTTGGCTACTTGCATAGCATGTTTCTAATGAGTGTAGAACCCAAAAGGTTGTAATATGATGGGTAAGGATGGTCGATCTATTTATTCAACTACGATGGGTTATCACTTCACTAACGTTGGTCTTTGGTACGGGTTTTGTCCCCAAGTGAGGATTAGGGTAGGTGATATCCCTAAGTGTCCTTTTCAGACTAGGAGTGAGCATTTTGAATATTAGCAGAGTTTGGTTGGCTTATGTATTGGTTGTGTTTATAGGTTTCATGAATAGGGTCTTAAAACCCTACCTTGTTGTGTTTGTGCTGGTCTCTAGTGATGAGGTATCAATTTGTTTAGAGCTTGCGAATTATTTGGGGGTAGTGTTGCAAGTCTTGAATGATGATGGGATTAGTTGCTAAATATGATAGATGTGTGTTGTGGATAGCAAGAAGGTGGATATAATTCTTTAAGGATTATGTATGAGTGTGCATTATTTTTCTGCAATAAGGCTAATGTTGCGGTCAGTGCTCTAGGTGGCCTAGCATATTTGTGGATGGTGATAAAGAGGAGACTAGTGGGGGTCCATCAGTGGTTAGATTGGAAGTTAAGTTGAGGGAAGTTGAGCATGGTGGTGTAGCATTCTTGATGGCTCAAAATCTTCTTGGGTTAAGAGGCCTAGATTAGGCAAGGCCTTGATTCCACCTTAGTAGAGTTGGGAGTTTTGGGTGAGAAGATGAGAGAGTGAGGGTTGTCTCCTAAGGCGGAGATGGTGATTATGGTACCAAGTGGGTTAGGTGTATTCAAGGTTGACAATCATCGAAAAGTGATATCTGTACCTCTTTCATTCTATTTGACCTTATGATAACATGTTGAACACCTTCTTGTGATTCCAAGTCCTACATTTTAGTCCCTACGTCATTCATGTTTAAGTTGGCAAATTTATGATGATTTTACACCTATGTTGTAATTTTTAAAGTGATGTTTTAAATGTAATGTTACATCCATGCTGGGGCCGATATGTTCATGATTATTCTTGTCTTGTACTCCTCTCCTACATTCAGGGATGAATGTTCCCAAAGGGGCGATATTGAAACGACCCCAAAAAGTGCCTAAAATTGTGCCTCGGAAGTTCCCAGAATCTTGTTTTCCATATATCTAAAAATCCATTTGATATTTCAAAAAATCCAACTTCATATTCTTATTCAGGGGGTCCAAATTAGGAGGAAAAGGGTCTAACCCTGATTTTAGAGCAACCGAATTGAATTATGAATTTTTCAAGTGAACTGAAAACAGTAGGGATTCGCATCTGGGGCGTGATGCGCCCCATTGTTATTTTGGCCAATTTTCTGTTTCGGATCCATGGCTTTAAGTCTTGGGCCTACACCCTCCCATGCATGAAAATACCTAAACATAGCATTATTTCTCCATCATATCACCCTAAACATTCCCCAATACTCACCAAGACTCTTAGCCAAATATTTGCTCCTAAAGTCAAGTCTCAAACTCAAGACCAATCTTAAGGATTTCGTCAAGGATCTCACTCAAGCTTGAAGTCACCATTTCCAATCCTCTTCAAGGCTTATCCAAAGTCAAGGTATGTGGTGTTGAACCATTGGGTCCTTCCACATATGGTGCCTAAACCCTCCTTTTACTAATATTTAATGATTTATAGTTGATTTTACATGTGGATCTTGTATATTGAGAAATTTACTGCACAATGATTTTAGTTCATGAAGGTATGGTTGTTTTAGAAGGTTTTGATCTCTAAATCTTGGAAATAATATTGGATTTGATGAGGGGTTTTGATGTAAATGTCTTGGGGATGTTGCAAGGTGTTGATTGATGGTTTAACTACAGATTTTCATGCATAATTGCATCTCCAAATTGCATGGTCTTTTACCCCCATTACACACCCGAAGGTGATTGATAAAATGTCCGGATGTGGTTTCTTGAGGAGTTGAAGGTTCAAAGAATGAGATATGACATAAATGATGTTTTAATGATAAAATGAGCTTATGTACATGATATACTCTATATAAAGTATTGCATTAGACCATGCTCAATCCGGAAAACTAAGAGCCTGGACAACCAAGGTGGGGGTTTGTACCCATCAACTATGTGAGGGGTTTGTACCACACCACCAGGGTGATATGGTGAGATCATCATCAACCAAGGTGGAGGTTTGTACTCATCAATTGAGGTGGGGGTTTTTACTCATCAAACCACATGAGGGGTTTGTACTTCGCCGCCAGCGTGATAAGGTGTGATTATCATCAACCATGTGAGGGATTTGTACCATGAAACAAGTGTGATGAGGTGAGATAATCATCAACCAACCAAGGGGTTTATACTTTGGAAATCTAGTTGGTCTATGCTTCACTAATGATACCCTATATGAGCATGAGTTATTTAAGCATGTGTTACTTATGCATTGATCATACATGTCACATTACTATATCATGCCTATTGTCTATTATTATGCAGGTTGACTATGAAGCTTATCTATTGTGCATTGCATCCCACATACTTAGTACATTCAAATATACTAATGCATACTCTTGCCTCCATGATATAACC
>DF358961.1:10325-37698 GCA_000787875.1 Solanum virginianum | reverse complement strand
AATTGAGATACTTATTGTGGTGAGTCCTATCTTCCAAGGACAAACCACCATTCCTCTACCTGTGATTCTTTTTGTTATGTTATTTGCTTTGAGGGTAAGCCTGGGACATGTCTTGGCCCCAATCCTATCTTAAGATTACATGTATTGTTGGACATCTTATTGACTCTTGTACAGATATATATTATATGTTCACAATTCAAGCTTATATTATGGTTATTAAAGATTAATTATGAGTCTTATGATATGGATTTATGTTATGATGTGGAAGATCCTACGTCCCGTATTGCCTCCATAGAGTAAGTCATACTTACCCACCCCTTAGTCCTTATGTGCTATGTGTTATGTGAATCCATTTAAATCCCTATCCCTATGACATCCTTATAGTGTGAGTCCTCATTTCTTAGAACTATATATTTATTATTCCTTATGTGCTTCTGAACTAATGATGTGTGAATGGATGCTACAAGGTGTATTTGGGTACTCTCAAATTCTTATTCTCTATGTCAGTCCTAGACACTAGAACCAGATCATGACAAGTTTAGTATCAGAACACTAGGTTTGTAAATGATCCTCCGAGTCAATTATGTTGTGTCGAGTAAAGTCCTATTAATGGGTGTGAAGTACACCATGCCTATGAGTGGGAGGCTATGATGGTGTTCTAGGAATCGTCTTACTTCTTCATGTCTTATGTCGTGCTTTGGACCGTATATTTGGTTTACTTATCCTTATGGTGTCCTTGCTACATTATAGAAGATACCTCCCCGAATAGCTCTCCTACCAAGATCGGCCCTGGCTTTTGAGGACCAAGTTCCTCAAGGGCCCATGGCAGAGTCTATCTTTGTGGTACTTACACAGGTAATGACTTCTCAGACTAGGCAGGCTAATCTTTCTCGGAATCCCACTCCAATATCTAGGGTAAGAGACTTCACTTGGATGAATCCTTTGAAGTTTTATGTGTCAAAGGCTGATGAGGATATTGAAGAGTTCATTGATGATCTCCCTAAGGTGATGACTATTATGGGAGTCACATCTGAGTAGAAGGCTGAGTTGGCTACTTATTATTTAAAAGATGTGGCTCAAGTGTGGTACACTCAATGGTTGATGGAGAGGGTTTGCGGTAATGTTGTTAATTGGGAAGAGTTCAAGTTTGTATTTCTGGATCTTTTCTTCCCACTTGAACATAAGGAAGCTAAGATGACAAAGTTTATCAACCTCAAATTTGGTGGTATGTATGTGACAGACTATTCGCTCATGTTCATAAAGCTCTGTAATTATGCTCCTATGATTGTGGTTGACCCCATGCAAGAATGAAAAAGTTCATTTTTGGGATCTCTGAATTGGTTGTGAAAGAATGTCATATGGTTATGCTTATTCAGATATAGACATCTCCAGGGTCATTCTATATGTCATACATATTGAAGGGGAAAAACTTAAATAGAAGAGGGTGAATGATTCTAAGAGGGCTCATTATGATGGTGGGTTCTCCAACTCCAAGAGTGGTGGTGGTTATGGCCACTTCCAATAGGGCCAAGGTTCTAATGCAAGGTTTTCTAATGCTAGAGTGCCTCCTACCAAGGCACAGATTAAAGGTAGGGAATTACCTCCTTGATGTAACAAGTGTAGTAGGACTTGCCCCGGGAAGTACTTATGGGGTTTAGGTGCTTTTTTTGGATGTGGTGAGGCTGGCCACAAGCTTCTAGATTGCCCAAAAGCACCAAAGAATGTTCAAATGGTTCAAGGTAATCAAGTTCAACCAAGAGCTCCACCAGGTGGTGCCCCCAGAATCAATAGGTTTTATGCTTTACATGCTCGAAGTAAGTCGAGGAAACTGCGAATGTTGAAATTTGTATGTTAAAAGTCTTTGATTTTGATGCTTATGCTTTTGATTTAAGTGCAAATTTATCTTTTGTGACTCCTCTGTTGTCTGTTAAGTTTGGTTTGAGTCCTGAAATCGTGAGGAAGCCTTTTTCAGTCTATATACCCCTAGGTGAATCTGTGGTTCCTCATAGGGTCTATCAAAGTTGTCATGTTCTGTGTTGCACAAATTCTTCCTGCGTGATCTTGCAGAACTTGAGATAATTGATTTTTGTATTATTCTCTGGATGGATCGGTTGCATGCTTCTTATGATTTTATAGACTTTAGAACCCAGAAAGTCAAGTTCCAATTTCTGGATGAGCCCACTCTTGAATGGAAGGGTAGTGACTCCGCTATTCAATGTTGGTTTATATCCTACCTTAAGGCCCAAAATATGACCTTGAAGGGGTATATCTATCATATTGTGAGGGTCAAAGATGTGGATTCTGAGCCACCTACTCTTACGTTATCCCAGTGGTAAATGCATTTCTGAATGTGTACCCCAAGACTTGCTCGATATTCCGCCAAAAAGTGAAGTATACTTTGGCATAGATCTTCTCCCAAATATTCAACCTATCTCTATTCACCCTTATCATATGTCACCGGTTGAGTTGAAGGAGTTAAAAGATCAGTTAAAGGATTTGTTGGACAAAGGCTTTATCTGGCCAAGTATATCTCCATAGGATGCTTTGGTGTTATTTGTAAAAAAGAAAGAGGGATCTCTTCAGATGTGGATTTATTATAGGAAATTGAATAAGGTAACCATCAAGAATAAGTATCTATTGCCAAGAATTGATGACTTTTTTGATCAATTTCAAGGGGTCACCTATGTCTCAAACATTGACCTCTGTTGCAGTTATCATTAGTTGAAGGTTAAGGAGTGTAATAATCCCAAGATGGCTTTTCAGACCAGGTATGGGTATTTTGAATTTGTGGTAAGGTCATTTCTGTTGACTACTGCTTTTGCCTTGTTTATAGATCTTATGAATCAGGTGTTGAAGCCATTCCATAACAGTTTGTGGTTGCCTTCATCGATGATATCCTTATTTATTCCCGTAGTGAGCTAGAGCATAAGGATCATTTGAGGTTGGTTCTTCAGACTTTGAAGGAGAAAAAATTGTATGTCAAGTTTAGCAAATATGAGTTTTGGTTGGGTGAGGTAGCTTTTCTTGGTCAAGTGGTGTCCGGTGATGGTATTAAGGTTGATCCAAAGAAGACCGAGGCCATGATGAATTGTCCTAGATTGTTAACTCTTTTGGATATTCGAAGTTTTCTTTGGCTGGCTAATTATTATAAAAAGTTTGTTGAAGGGTTCTCATCTATTGCTTCTTTATTAACTAAATTGATTCAAAAGAAGGACAAGTTTGTATAGTTATATTAGTGTGAGAAGAGTTTTTAGACATTGAAGGATCAGCTTACATCGGCTACTATTTTGACTCTATTAGATGGTTTGGATGGGTTTGTCGTACATTGTGATTCCTCTCGAATTGAGTTGGGTTGTGTACTTATGCAACATGTAAAGTGATAGCTTATGCATCAAGCCAACTAAAGGTACATGAGCAAAATTCTCTAACTCATGATCTTAAGTTAGCAGCAGTCGTGTTTTCTTTCATGATTAGGAGACAATACTTTTATGTGGTTCATGTTAATGTTTTCACCGATCACAAGAGTTTGCAATATGTGTTCACTCAAAGGGATCTTAACTTGAGGCAAAGAAGGTTGTTGGAATTCTTTAAAGACTATAACATGAGTATACAATATCATCTTGGCAAAGTGACTGTTGTAACTGATGCTCTTACTAGGCTATTTATTGGAATGTGGCTCATATCGAGGGAGAGAAGAAAGAGTTGGCAAAGGATGTTCATCGTTTGTCTAGATTGGGTGTTAGGTTAGCCGGCTCTAATGTTGGTGGTATTTATTTTCAGAATGGGGCCAAATCTTTTGTGCTAGTTGATATTAAGGCTAAGCAAGATCTTGATTTAGTTGAAGAAGTTAGTTGCCAAAAATAATATAGAGGTTTTGTCCTAAAGGGAAAATAGTGTGCTTCGGTATCAAGATTGGTTATGTGTTCCGAAATATGGATGATATTAGGAGGGTAATCATGAGTGAAGCCATAACTCTCATTATTCTATTCACACGAGATCTACTAAGATGTATTAGGATTTGAGGGGAATGTATTGGTGGCATGATATGATAAAGGATAAGGCTAAGTTTGTATCCGACTGCCCTAATGATCAACTAGTGAAGGTAGAGTACGAAATGTCTGGTGGTTTGACTCAAGATATTGAGATTTCTACTTGGAAGTGGGAAGATGTGAACATGGATTTTGTAGTCATCCAGTCAACAATATTATTCAATTTGAGTTATTGTTGACCGGATGACTAAATCATCTCATTTCTTACTTGTCAAGACTACCTTTAGTGCCAAAGATTATGCAAGGTTGTACATCCAAGAGTTAGGTATATCATATCGGATTGTGGCACCCAATTTACTTCTCACGTTTGGATGTTGTTTCAAAGGCGACTTGGTACAAAAGTGAAGGTAAGTATCGCCTTTCATCCTCAAACCTATGGACAAGCCGAGAGGACAAGTCAAACCTTGGAAGGCATGTTGAGGGCTTGGGTATTGGAATTCAAAGGTAATTGGGATAATCATCATTCATTTATTCAGCTTGCTTATAATAATAGCATTCATGCTAGCATTGCTATGACACTGTTTGAGGCTTTGTATGGCAGGAGATATAGATCTCTGGTGGGGTGGTTTGAGTTGGGAGAGATGGCTTTGATTGGCCTAGATTTTGTGTTGGAGGCTATGGAGAAGGTGAAGGTTATTAAAAAGAGGTTGAGGATGGACCAAAGTCACTAAATGTCATATTCTGATGTTAGGAAAAGGGATCTTGAGTTTCATGTTGGTGATTGGATGTATATGAAGGTCTCACCTAGGAAGGGTGTATTTCATTTTGGAGATAAGGGTTAGTTGAGTCCCAGTGTGTAAGTCCTTATGTGATTGTTTAGCGGATTGGAAATGTTGCTTATAGGTTGGAATTTTCTCTAGATTCGAGTTCTATTCACTAATTTTTCCACTTATTTATGTTGAGAAAGTTGGTTTGTGACCCTAGAACCATTGTGCTGCTGAAAGATGTTCAGGTTGAGGAGAACTTGTCTTATGAGGAAGTTCTAATTGAGATTTTAGATAGGCAAGTGAAGCGGCTTCGTAACAAGGATGTAGCTTTGGTTCAGGTGCTTTGGAGGGATCAACATATGGAGAGTGCTACATGGGAGGTAGAGTTGGACATGATGAAATGATATCCCTATCATTTCCAATTTACTCAAACCTAAGGTACAAGGTTCTTTCTATTCCAAGTGGCCCTTATTCTTTCACTCTTGAGTTTCATGGCATGACATGCATATATGTGCACAAAAATAGTTTTTTTGATGTTTTGAATACATTTTTCTATAAGTTTTAACGACTTTATGATTTTCAAATGATGAATTGTGCATTGGCCCTTGTGTTTTGATGTTTCATGTTCTATGTCAAGCTTTTCAGGGCTTGTTCTAGCACATTCGAGGATGAATGTTCCCAAGGGGGAGATGATGTAAGAACCAGGACTTTGTACGATCTCAATAGAGCTTGGAAATTTCTTTTTGGGAAATTTTGGACCAAAGTGATGCTTAATGGAAGACTTCACGGTCCATGTGAGGCTATAGAAACCATGTGGAGGCTCCTTGAAATGGCCCTTGGCCTTGTATACGAAGTGTTGGTCTTGGTGTGGAGGTTAAAGACTAAGACATACCACCTATGGACCCCACACATTCTGTGTGGTGGACCATATGGTAGACTTTGTCTTAAATATCCTCATTTTTTAACCAAGGTATTTCACACGGACCCTTTCACGGACCATATGGCCCTTCATGGTCCATGAGGCCCTCCCATATAGGCGCAAGAGTAAAAATTTTCTAAGTATTGGGTAACCATCTTGGAACTTTGACGAGAAGAATTTTTCTAAGTGAATTGGTACAGAGAAGACATACGGTATGTATGCCCTGGTATGGACTGTGAAGCCATCCATATGGATGCCTTCATTAGATTTTTTTAAATTCTGGAACTACCATCTCGGACCTTTATCAGTGGAAATTTTTCTGAGTATTACATCACAGAGTAAGTATACAGACTATATACTTTATCATGGGCCATATACCCCTCCCTGAGACCCCTGGAAACATTTTTATACTCATTTCATTAATGACATTTTTGTAATTATGGTTCTTCCTAAGGGTCTTTTATGACTTTCTATGCTACCTAATGACATTCAAATAACCTATGCCTTATTTCTCTCATTCAAATTTATTCCTACAATTAGAATTATTTTGAACTCTCCCAAAAACTCTCTCAAAGGATCTTGTGAAAACTAATATGACAACAAGGGCCTAGATATGGCACGGGGAACCAAAAGGGATGCCAAGCAAGCCTCATATCATATCATTACACATTCTTTGTCGTGGAAGCAATAAAATAACAAATAAAGATAGGAATAGGGATAACGAGGGCTAAGGAACATTTGTCACAGCATAAAACATCATAGAGTAAAAAGTGTCAAGGCTCATAGCATTAATACATACCTTATCCAACAACACCTCTAAACATAGAACTTAGCGGGGGCCAAGACAAGCAACGGGGCTCACCCTCAAAGTCAAGCATACAATAAATAGGAAAGATGGTCTTTATACATAACATAAGATCAAGTCATTGTCCCCGAAGTTGAGGACTCACCAATTGCTTTGTAGAGAAGTCGTACTAGCCAAGTGGAGGAGGAGGATGATGCAGTGAGGATCCGGTTCCTACATGGTAACATCATGTAGGCATAGAGTATGCATTAGTATGTTTGAATGTACTAAGTATGTAGGATGCAATACAATAATAGATAGGCAACATAGTCAAAATGCATAATTAGGCAAAAAATGAACATATAACAATATGACATGCAAGAATGATATTTGAAGTAAACATCCTTGTATATAGAACATATTACATGTGTAGGAAGAGACCATCAATAGTAACAAAGGCTTACCACCTCCTTGGTGAGGCGATTGAGGTATAAACCCCTCTACATGGTTGTACAAGCCTACTACATCCCGAGCGATGCAATTGAGGTACGAACCTCCTAACATGGTTGCACGACCTAAATGCCTTTTGAGCAAAGTAATTAAGGTACAAATCCCCCAACATGGTTGCACGGGCCTACTACGTCCTGAGTGAGGCAATTGAAGTGCATACCCCCAATATAGTATTTCGAGCCTACAACCCCCTAAATGAGGCAGTTGATCAACTTCCAACACTATATGTACTTTTCATGAAATCAATACATTTATATTATACTTTTATCATCATAAGGTCATACAAGTCATATGTCATGCAATAGAACATCAATGGCTCAAGAACTCTAAACCAGACATTTTATCAAACACTTGGTGGGTGTGTAATGCTAGTGCAAAACCATGCAATTAAAGAGTGAAAACATGCAAGAAATCTTGAACTAAATCATCCCACCAATACTTGGTAACATCATCACTTATTCTTTCACTCTTGAGTTTCATGGCATGACATGCATATATGTGCACAAAAATAGTTTTTTTGATGTTTTGAATACATTTTTCTATAAGTTTTAACGACTTTATGATTTTCAAATGATGATAGCTCAAAATATGCTAAAATAGTCACACTTTTAGAAAACCCCAACGTAGTTCATAGTTAAATTCATAATAGAAAACCCATATTTAAAATCAGCTTAGAAACATGTATTTTAGGTAAAAAAGAAGCTTGGGCACCATGGGTGAAAGGATCCAATGGTTGAAACCCACATACCTTGACCTTGGAGAATCCTTGATGAAGATTGGTGATGGAGACTTGAAGCTTGAATTAAAACATTAAGATCCGGATTGAGTTTTGGGACTTGAAGTTAGGGTGAAATATTTGTCTAAGTGTTTGAGTGACTATTGGAGAATATTTAGTATGATATGAGGGTGAAATATGGCAAAATATAGGTATTTTCACGCATGGCAGGACTTAGGCCCAACACCAAAAAGCTTTGGACCGAAGTGAAAACTGGCAATATTTTCACACTGTGGCACGCACTAGGCACGTCGCACTAGGGGCGCAGAGATATCTCTGGAAATGGATTTTTTGGGAAAATCAAATTGTGATTCGTTTGCTCTAAAATTGGGGTTAGACCCATTTTCCACTCAATTTGACCCCCTGATCAAGAATATGAAGTTTGATTTTTGATATCGCGCATGAATTTTGAGATATATGGAAATTACAATTTCGGGTACTTCTGAGGCACATTTTCGAGAACTTTTTGGTGTTGTTTCAACTAAACTTGGGAATCAAGGAAGAATTTTTTCTTCATCAAAATTTTTCTTGAATTTTCTCCATTTGCTAAGGTATGTGGGTTTTGATTCATGGTTCCTTTCAACCATGAAGACCCAACTTTTTTTAATTGATTTTGTTGGAATTTTAGCTTACTTTAAATATGGGTTTTATGATTTATTGCTTATTAAATTCAATTGATGTATGAGCTATGTTTTATTAATGAATTTAAAGCAATTTAAGTCCTAATAAGTTGGATTGCATTGAAGTTATGAAAATATAAATGTGCATGTCCCCTTTTATGCTTGATTTAAGCATGGATAATCTATATTATGATTTAAATGTTGATCCAATTGTGTTTTTACTTGAATTTCATAATGTACTATTGATTTAAGTTTGAATCTCTATTGTCCAGGATATTATCATGTCATTCATGGCATATGCATACATGACTATGGTTTTCATGATGCTTATGATGCGGGCTAGGTCCCAATTATGATGATGTTTATGATTTTAATCGAAGTATGGTTATGGCAAGAATGTGATCACATAATGTCTATGATTATGGCTCTCAAAGCAATTATAGTTGTTTATACCACTATGTTTATGGTGCATCGATTGAGGTTGGAGGGAGGGTGTGCTATCCCCAAAGGTCCATACTCTTTTCTCAAAAAGGTGCTCAAAGGAGTTATTCTTATGCATGAAAGTATGATGTGAAGTATGATTTGGATTTTTAGCCTAAGTATGCATGATTATGAAATGTGATTTGGCCTTTATGCCTAAGTATGTATGTAAATGATTTGAAAGTCTTATGCTCTTTTTCAAGCACGTGTAAGTATGTGTATTCTTGTGTGATGATGACCTAGCACCGATGGGGTTGTAGGCAGGGTGGGCTATCCCTAAGGGTCCATATTCCTTTCTCTTGAACTATGTGCCTAACATAGGTATATGTTTATGCCACTTTGGGGAGTGATAACGATGAATGTTAATACATTTACCTTTGGCAATCAGGCCACCTTTTCATTTGTTATGGGGAAGACAATGAAGTTTGAAGTTATAGCTCACTTGTTCTTATGTCGATTATGGTCCCATTCCCATTATATATGAAGTATTTTCTCATTCATGCATCATGTATCTCATGGAATATTGGTATATTATTTCTCTTGTTATATGGTTCTTTTGATATATGTCCCCTTGTCATCTAACATTGAATGCAGGTTTAATGAGCTCATATGCATTGATGCCCGAATACTTAGTACATTTAAACATACTAACACATACTTTTGCCCACATAATCTAATCGTGTAAAGACTGGAGACTGCCTTCATCTATCGTTCGACAGATAGATCAGATTTGAGATACTTTTTGTGGTAAGTACTATCTTTCAAGGACAAACAACCATTCATCTACCTTTGATGCTTTTGTTTATGTCATTTACTTTTAAGGTATGCCTTGGACATGTCTTCGCCCCCGTCCTATCTCATGATTAGAGGCATTATTGGACATCTTATAAACTCTTAATGTATGTTGTGTGTTGACAATTGGAGCTTATGATTATGTTTATTATGGATTGATTATGAGTTTTATGATATGGATTTATATTTTGATGTGGAAGATCCTAAGTCCCGTATTAGCTCTATAGAGTAAGTCATACTTACCTGCCCCTTGGTCCTTATGTGCTACATGTTATGTGAATCCATATAGATCCCTATCCCTATGACATCCCCATTGTGTGAGTCTTACTTTCCCATCCCATAGAACTATGTACTTATTATTCCTTATGCGCTTCTAAACCTATTATGTATGAATGGATACTTCAGGGGTTGTTTGGGGACTCTTGAGTTCCCATTTGCTTTGAGACCCTAGGTCCGGGTCGTGACAGATTGGGTGTATATGAAGGTTTCACCTATGAGAGGTGTAATACATTTCGACAAAAAGGGCAAGTCCCTAGTATATAGGCCCTTATGAGATAGTTTAGTATATTAGCAAGGTGGTCTATAGATTTGATTTGCCTTTGGAGATGAGTTTGATGCACTCTTTTTTTCCATATGTCTATGTTGAGAAAGTTGATTGGTGATCCTAGTTTAATTATGCCCTTGACAGATGTCGAGGTTGAAGAGAACTTGACTTATGAAGAAGTGCTGGTTGAAAATTTTGTTAGGCAAGTGACATGGTTTTGCAACAAGGATGTTTCTTCGAGTAAAGTGCTTTGGAGGAATCAACATATTAAGAGTGCGGTATAGGAGGTGGAGATGGACATGATGAGGCGATTATACCTACCTATTCCACTCTACTCAAGCCTAAGGTATTAGGTTCTTCTTATTCTATATGTTTCACTTTTATGTTTCATGACAGATATGCATACATGTGCACGAAAATGATTTAAAGTATGTTTTGACATGAGTTTTAATGATTTTATGATTTTTATGAAATGATTTATGCATTGTGTTTCCATGTTGAAAATTTTCATGTTCAAGTCAACCCTTTCAAGCTAGTTGTTTTCTTATTTGAGGACGAATGTTACCAGGGGGAAAATGATATAAGGACCTAGACCTCAAGAGACCTTATTGATGCTTAAAACTCAAGTTTTTGAAGGTTTGTGACTCGTGGCAGTGCTTGTGTATGGCATTATGTGGCTTAAGAAGGGATTTTAGGCTTAGTGTCCTTCTAAGGCACCTCCCACTAACCATTATCCTCACCATTGGCCATGGAAGGGGCCCTTGGTAGTTGTCCCGGCCTTCAAGCCAAGAAATAGGCTAAGGCAGCTACCAAGGTACCCTGTACGAGTCATGCAACCAACCACAAGCCGTGGTGGGGTCTTGTGGTACCTACCAAAAGTGATGATGGGGTGTTTCATGAAAGCCTGATCCTAATATGTGATTCTATGTATAAAAATACCAACTCGGAACATGGGTCTGAACATTTGAATGAACCACGAAGCCATCATTGGAGACATCCTTAGTTTGAAATTTGGCTAAGTGTTAAAAGACCCTTACCATGGACCCTTGTGCGGTCCGTAGTGTGTTGTACGAGCCATGGTGCTCTTTCATGTTACCCCTAGACGCTTTAGTGTTCATTTCATTAATGGCTTTTGTCATAACCCAATTCTAGGGCCTAGACGTGACATGATGCAAGGGGAACCTGGAGGGACCCCTGGCAAGCCTCTTAGAGTATCATTACACATCCTTGGTCGTGGAAATAATAAATCAAGTATCAAGAGATAAAAGAATGGGGAAATCGGGGCTAAGGGAAAACACTTCCATATCATGATAATCATGATACAAGAGTCTAACTCATATCATAGATATATAACATGTTCAATAAGCACCTCTACTACATATATAAGAGCGGGGGCCAAGACAAAGCAACCAGGCATACCCTTAAAGTCAAATAGAACATATAGAACAACAAGAGAGAGAGAGTATACTAAGGTCTCCGAAGTAGAGGACTCACCAACTAGTTTGAGTAGTAGTGAAATAGCCACATGGAGGAGGATGATCAACTTCAGCGCTGGTTCCTACATTGTGATATCATGTCGATAAGAATATGCATTAGGATGTTTGAATGTACTATATATGTTGGATGACATGCAATAATAGATAGGCATCATAATCAAAATGCATAATATTAAGCAGTAGGCATAATATAATAATATGACATGTATGATCAACGCTTAAGTAAAACATTCTTAAGTAACTCATGCTCATATAGGATATCATATGTGTAGAAGAGACCAAGCTAGCTATTCAAGGTATAAACCCCTTGGTGGTTGTGGGTATAAACCCCTCACATGGCTGATGATTATCACACCTTATCAACACGGTGATGAAGTATAAACCCCTCACATGGTTGATAAGTATAAACCCTCAATATGGTTACCTAGTCTCTCGTACCCCTGGATCCGGTATGGTCTAATGCAATACTTTATATAGAGTATGTCATATACATAAGCTCATGTCATCTTCAAATAGTCATCCATATCAATCTCATGCCACCTTCAACTTCTCAAGAAATCATATTTACACATTTTATCAAACACTTAGAGGGTGTGAAGTGGTAATATAAAACCATGCAAATTAGAGATGAAATCATGCAAGAAAATCCATTGTAAAACCATCAATCAACACCTTGAAACACCCTCAAGAAATATACATAAAAACCCCTCATCAAATGTTACAATAGATCCAAGATTTATAGCTCAAAACATAACAAAGCAGTCACTACTTTACATAACTTTAACATAGTGTGCAGTGAATTTCGTAATGATTAAAATCCATTTGTAAATCAACTTTAAATCATGAAATTTATGTAAAAAGAGGCTTGGAATCATGGGTGAAAGAAACCCACATACCTTAGCTTGAAGATGAACTTGGTGAAGATTGAAGATGGAGACTTGAAGCTTGAAGGAGAACCTTAGCTTAAAATGAGGGTTTGGGACTTGAGTTTGGGGAGTGAAAATATGACTAAGTGGTTTTGAGTGAGTTTTAGTAAATGTTTAGGATGATATTTGGGGTGAAATTTGGCTAAGCATAGGTAAATATACGTTTGAGAAAATATGGGCCCAACACTTAGAAAATTTTGGATGAACTAACAAAAATACACTCGAATTGGCTGCTGGTGCGTCGCGCCTCCATCGCATAAACCTCACTGGGAATCGTCACTTACAAATTTATAATTGCTAATCTTTCGCTCTAAAATCGGGGTTAGACCCTTTTTCACATAATTTTGACCCCTTACTTATGAATATGAGGTCAACTTTTTGAAATAGCAAATGCATTTTGAGATATATGGAATTTAAAATTTTGGACATTCTAAGGCACGTTTTCAGGCTCTTTTTGGGGTCGTTTCAGTAACTTAGGTTCTTCCATCCCTTTGTTAAAGGTGAAGGTCGAATTTCACCATGGCTCTTATGCGGCTACCATGGTGTGCCAACCTCACCATTACCTATTGTCCCAGTCAACATCTTTTTAGTTAGGTTTGGTTGATTGGACGAGAACACATCAATTGAATCCAGTTACCCGTTACCTTTTCCTATTCATCACTACCTAGTTCAGGATCATGATACTAGGCGGGATTTGATGTTGCCCACCCTAAAAATATAAGCAATCTGAAGGAAAATGTATAATACATGCAAATACTCAACTAAAGAAATGCTAGTAATCCGGGTTATTTCAAGCTAGCTACTCATGGTTCCCACAACCCCAAGTTGTAGGGGTTTAAATAATGAATAAAATAGACATAGTTGATAAATTACCCAAGGCAAAATGAAGAACAATAAACCACATTGATTTTGAATTCACAAACTTGAATAAGAAGTTGAATTACAAGTTATTCCAATCCCCAAATTGGGTCATCAAAGTGAAACCCTATTTGTCTACTCTAAAACCCTAAAAGATTCTCTTTAGAAAATATTATATGGTCTCTACCATCTGATTCTCTTTTTTTTCTAAAAATGCTAACTTATACTATTTATACTATTTACAAAAAAGTCCTTAAAATAAATTAAAAAATCTAGTCAGCAGCAATTACGACTCATAGGTACAACTCGTAGTTCAGTCAGGCTTTTGTAGTAAGCACTTGATATTTTGGAACTGACTGCTAAGATCCACACTACTAGTCCTTCTCTGGTCTACAACTCATAATGCCTTCTCGTAGTTCAACCTTGTATTTTTTGGTCCAAATTAAATCAACACTGATAATGACCATGAGGTCCTCTTCTACAAGTCGTAGTGAGGACTACGACTTATACCTGGGCTTGTATGGCTGAACTTCAATTTTGAAGATTTTGATTTTGTAAGTTGATAATCACTACGATCATCCCGTACGAGTCGTAGTTTGGGCTACGAACCGTAGTGGGTCTCGTAGGTCCTTTAATTCAACAAAATATGCTACTTTTCCCCAAGATTAAACCAACTTGTATTTTTTGCAAAAATAAACACAAAACATAGTAGCATTGAGAACATATAAAATCCCTTGTTTTAGGCACCAAATATGCTGTATTTTGACAGTACATCAACACCCTCAACTTAGAATTGTTGCTTTTCCTCAAGCGATGACTCAATCTAGATAGATAATGAGCAATACATAGTAATCATAATCCTGACATATACTTTACTCAATTTGAACTTAGGTACTCAATTTGAACTTAGGTACCGAAGCTAGCACTTTCAAAACATGGTCGTGTCGCTATCAAGCAAACCAAGGAACATTGATGCATTTGACAATCCAACTATGACAAGTTAAGGAGTATCAGCAATCCTGAATCACCGAATAAGTCATATGCTAATCATGCAATGTAAATGCCCTCACAGAAAATAAGTCCCTTTTTTCACTCAATAAGCTTCCAAAGTAGATTAAGGTACTGTGCAAGCATACTAGATTTCACAAATGGGATTCATGCATGATGATCAATACCATATGCTTGCCCATACATTCACAACCCAAACTGTTGACTTATTGGATTAGGATTATTTTAGGACTTCATAGGCTTGTATCGTAGGTTCATGGGGCTTTGGTATGTTATTTTGGCAAATTAGTGACTAAAGGCGAACCTTGAACTACGTTTTTCAACACTTTCATGTTAACAACTCAAGCAATCTTACATAGTTCTCCCTTATTTCACATTTTCAAGCTTTTCGGGTATTTTACTTCATTTTTCAGCTTGTGCCTTATTTTAAAACTCAGTTTGCTTTTTCAACACATACTAAGGAATCTTTTTCTCTTTTCTTAGCCGGTACATAACTTTCCATTCTTTCTGCTATTCCCAGCTAATCATCGTATTTTGGCTATTATACCACAATATAGGCCACCCTTAACATAGGCTTTTAGCCTGAGGTGAAGTACACAACATCAAATCCCAAACCAGGGCCATTTTTGGTAGCCACCGTCAACTTAGGATTTTTTCCTCAATCAAGGTTCACAATATTCAAGGATAGATCAGTGCTAATATTAAGGTATTTAACTAAATAAGGTTAAGCTAGCTAGGTATAAGAAAGAAAAGGTTCATGTAAGGCTCAATCATTTGGAACAAGGGGTAAAATCTTTCATTTGGTGGGTTATTTAGGAAAGAGTGGACTTAATTAAAGAACAATGACCTAAGATCCCTTACTATTCCACACAGTCTCTAGTCCACCTCAGAGTAACAAGGAAAGTTCTGAATAAGTAAACAATGCATGAACACAAAAACATTCAGCTCACACACACATAGCATTGCATATATAACAACATAGACGCACATGTCATGCTTCATGCATCAACTTGCGTTCACTTAATCGGAACAATCATTGCCAAATCAATCACTCATGCAAGATCGCAAAAGATAACCACAATTCAAAAAAAATTATAGGTACTAATTTTCCAAAACATTTCATAAAAACTATTCAAAAGCATGTACATGCCAAAAGTAATCACCATATATTGACACATTATCTAAAACACCTAAAACATATTGATTCAACATAAAAATAAAATCATCCACAAGGAAAAAGAAACACGACAAGAAAACCTTAGGATAGTTATGGATTAAAGGCTACTGAGACTTCACCTTAATCTATAACTACCCATACCCCACCAAAACAACAGTACTTTGTCCTCAAGGTTTATAACAAAAGCAATAATGAAAATGGGGGGGCGGGGGGTCATACCTTAGGTTACCTCCCAAGTAGCACCTGATTTAGTGTCGCGGCACGATAAGACAACCTTCAACTGTCATGCCTCGTCAAGTTCCCATTCTTCCACTATCTTAATTTCCTCCATGTCCCTCATGTTGAGCTTGGCCATTGACCACAAAGATTTTCCATCCCAGTATTCTAACTCGATGGTACCATGATTAAAGACATGTGCTACTCAGAAGGGTCCCATCCATCTAGTTTTGAGTTTTCCAAGGAACGACTTTAATCTAAAATTGTAGAGTAGCATAAAGTCCCCTAGTGCGAACTGATAGTTCTTAATGCGGCGATCATGTTGAGCTTTCATTCTTTGCTTGTATAATGCTGAGCTCTCATAAGGTCTCAACCTAAACTCATCAAGTTCATTAATTTGCATCAACCTAGATGTAGTTGCGTTGTTCCAATCTAGATTCAGCTTCTTTAATGCCCAAATTGGATTATGTTCTAGTCCCACTGACAAATGACATGCCTTCCCAAATACAAGTTAATATGGAGACATGCCAATAGATGTTTTGAAAGTAGTACGGTATGCCCACAATGTATCATCCAACTTCCTAGACCAATCAGTGCGATTTGCATTCCCAGTTTTAGGAAGGATTTGCTTAATTTCTCTTTTCGACACTTCTACTTGCCCACTTTTTTGAGAATGTAAGGCATTGCAACTCGGTGTTTCATGCCATACGTTTCAAGGAGAGATTTGAATATCCTATTGCAAAAATTGTAAACCCCAATCACTGATGATAGCTTGAGGGGTTCCAAATCTAGAAAAAATGTTTCGTCTCCGGAAACCTGTGACACTCTTGCCCTCATTATTTGGCAAAGTTGTGGCTTCCACCAATTTGGATACATAATCCATAGAAATAAAGATATACTTGTTTCCATGCAAGCTAATGAAAAGACCCATGAAATCAATTCTCCAAACATCGACTCAATCACCAAGATGGGGTTAAAAGGAAGTTCTTGCCTACATGAAACTCCACCTTCTCTTTGGCATTTGTCACAAGATTTGGCATAGTCATGAGCATCTTGATATATAGTAGGCCAATAATATCCACACTATAACACCTTATAGGCCGTACGAGCTCCACTGTGATGGCCACCCACTAACAAGGAGTGGCAAGCCCCGAGGATACTCATCATCTCCACTTTTGGAACACATCTATGGATGATTCCATCGGAACATATGCAAAATAGGTACTATTCATCCTAGAAAATTTCCTCACATCATGCATGAAATTATGATGTTGGTGGGTGTTTAGGTTGGGAGGCACAATATAACTCACCAGGTAATTTGCATAATCTAAAAAACATCGTATAAGATCATTTGAAGTTGCCAACACTCTTTCATCAGGAAATGGGCCATCATCAAACTATATCATTGCTCCATCTTCTAACCTAGAAAGGTGATCTACAACTTGATTTGCTTACCCTTTTCTATCGATAACATAAAGTTAAACTCTTGTAGTAGAAGTACCCATCTAATCAATCTTAGCTTTGTATCCTTTTTGGCCATCAAATACTTCAATGCTGGATGGTTCGTGTACACTATCACTTTGTCTCCCAGCAAGTATGAGTGGAACTTCTCAAATACGAAGACCAAGGCAAATAATTCTTACTCTATGATAGTGTAATTTTTCTGAGTTATGTTCTGGGCTTTGTTCGCCTAGTAAATAGGATGTAAGACTTTCTCTTAGCACTGTCCCAACACTACATCTAATGCAACCCCACTAGCGTCACACATTATTTGAAAGTGCTTCGACCAATTCGGAGCTACAGTAATTGGTGCCGAAGTCAACCTCCTTTTTTAACTCTTCAAAAGCTTGCATACAGGAATCATCAAACATAAATTTGGCATCCTTTTCCAAGAGTATACACAACAGGTGTGAAATTTTGGAGAAGTCCTTTATGCACCATTTTTAAAACCCTACATGACCCAAGAAGCTCCTAACACCTTTTACTAAGATGGGTGGTGGAAGTTTCTCAATTACTTCAATTATAACTTTATCGACCTCAAAGCCTTTACTTGAGATTTTATGACCCAACACAATACCTTCTTTAACCATGAAGTGGCATTTCTCCCAATTTAGTACTTAGTGACTTTCAACACATCTTCAAAAAACATCATGCAAATGTGCCAAACAATTGTCAAAAGAATGACCAACCACACTGAAATCATCAATGAATACCTCAATAGTGCTCTCTACCAAGTCCGAGAAAATTGACATCATGCACCTTTGAAAAGTAGCTAGAGCATCATTACACAAACCAACTGACATTCTTTTAAATGCAAATGTGATATATGTGCATGTGAAAGTGGTTTTCTCTTGATCCTCTGGAGCAATAATGATGTGATTGCACCCAGAATATCCATCAATGAAGCAGTACTACCCCTTTTCTGCAAGTCTATCAAGCATTTGATCCATTAATGGCATAGGAAAGTGGTCCTTCTCTAATGAGGCATTCAGCTTTCTATAATCCATACATAACCTCCATCCGATAACTGGCTACATAGGAATCAATTCATTTTTAGCATTTGGCACTACTGTGATACCCCTTTTTTGGGAACATATTATCTTGGACTAACTAACTCACTGTCAGCAATGGGATAAATCACTCATGTATCTATCCACTTAAAGATTTCCTTCCGAACCACCTTTTGTATTAGAAGGTTCAACCGTCTCTGATGCTTGATGCTCGGGTTGTAGTCTTTGACTAGCTAAATTTTGTGAGTGAAAGTTCCTGGAGGGATACCAATTATATCTACAATAGTCCATCCAATAGCCCTTTTAAATTTTTTGAGCACTAATACAAGGGCCTCTGCCTGTTCCTTACTCAAGTCTATAGCAATGATGACTGGCAACATATCATTCTCTCCTAAAAAAGCATACTTCAAGTGCAATGGAAGTGCTTTCATTTCTAACTCCGGTGGGATCTATATAGAAGGTTTTGTGGGTGGATTTTCCCTGTTCTTAAGTTCTAGCTCCAACTTTATCCGACGTCTAGGGCCAAATGATAGCCTAAGACCATTCACTGTCTCCTTATAATCTAGGATACTATCGCTATCAAAATTCATCAACACTGCCTCCAAAGTATCAACTCCTAGATGTAGCTCGATCTGGACCTCTGATTCATCAATGTCAATCGTTTCAATCACTGAGATTACCCTCAAATCACAATCCTTCCTATTTTTTTGACAGAGCTAAAACACAACTGTTTCTTCACCAAACTTGAATATGAGTAGTCCTTTTTCCATATCAACCAGAGTACGACCTGTGGCTAAGAAAGGCCTCTCAAGATTAATAGGAACTGCAAAATCAACCTCACAGTCAAGTATAACAAAATCTGCAGGAAATATAAATTTATCTACCTTTACCAGCACATCATATAGTATCCCCATAGGTTTCTTGACTGTTCTTTCTGTTATTTGTAACCGCATTTTTAAAGGAATAGGAGTATCCTAACACAACTTTTTTAAGATGGCAAGTGGCATCGAATTGATGCTAGCACCCTGATCATAAAGCTCTTTGGCAAATGCTAGTTCTTTGATAGTGCATGGTATGGTGAAAGCACCTGGGTCTTCACATTTTTGGACCAATGACTTGGTAATGACAACACTACAATCTTGAAAACTTTGGGAGAGATCTTGATATACCTTTTGCTTCTTCTTAACCAGATCTTTCGTGCACTTTGACTAACCCGATATTTTCTCTAAAGCTTCAATCAAGGGGATGTTCACCGATAGTTTCTTCAAGTGCTCAAACTTGTTCTATTCCTCCTTCTTCTTAAGTCTTTGAGGAAAAGAAGGAGGAGGTCTCGAGAAAGTCTAATACTTTCTAGGTTTGTCCTACTCTTTAATCACTTCATCTTTCTCATCAACACGCTTTGCACAATCTTCATTAACAACAATTGTCATTGGGGGATTTATATTGCTCTTCCCACTTTGTGTCATAACTGCCATACAATGCCCATCATTCTTCGAATTTTGAACCGTATTACTTGGAAAAGTGCCCTTTTGGTGTTGCTTCAATTGAGAAGACACTTCACCAAATTGTTGCTCCAATTGTTTGATGGCCATCGAATGAGACTTTATCTTTTGATTGATACTCAAAATATCCGATTTCATCACTTTCAAAGTCTCATCTTGATGGTCCGCCTTCTTCAACAATTTGTCAAACATTTTGTCTGACCCTAGCCTAGGGCCTAGATATGACATGGCGAATGGAGAACCCAAAAGAATCCCGTACAAGCCTCCTAGTATATCAATCACACATCCTTGGTCGCAGAAGCAAACAAATAGAACAAAAGATATAATTAAGGGAGAAGCGACTAAGGGAAGTCTTTGACAATCATAAAATACTCAAGAGTAAAGCTCAAAGCATAAATACATCAATTGTACTAACAACACCTCTAACATAGATTGGAGCAAGGGCCAAGACACTTTCTGGGCTCACCATCATAGTATCAAGTATTCAACATAAAGCGATATCAAATAGTAAGAGTAGCATAGCTAGTGTCTCTGGACTTGAGGACCTACCAAAGCTCATCTTCTAAAATGCCAAAACTAGCCACATGGAGGATGATCAAGAGGTGCTCCGGTTCCTAAATAGTAACATTATGTAGGAATAGAGTATCTGTTAGTATGTTTGAATGTACTAAGTTTGTAAGATGCAATGCAATAAGACATAAGTCGACATATTAAAAATGCCTGATCAAAAGCAATGGATAAGTGTTATATCAATATGGCATGCATGAAAAATGCTTGAAGTAAAACATGCTTGTAAATTATAAAACTGGAAAATATAAATTACATGTGTGGGAAGAGACTATAACCATAGACCAAACAACTACTACTTGGAATCCAAGGCATGTCACCCTCTTAGAAGGTGATTGAGGCATCTGCCCCTCAATATGGTAGTATAGGCATGTCACACCCCAACAAGGTGGTCAAGGTATCTACCCCTCAAAATGGAAGTATGGGCATGCAACCACCCAACTAGGCGATCAAGGTATCTACCCCTCAACATGGTAGTATGGGCATGTCACCCCCCAACAAGGGGGTCAAGGTATCTACCCCTCAAAATGGAAGTATGGGCATGCAACCACCCAACTAGGCGATCAAGGTATCTACCCCTCAACATGGTAGTATGGGCATGTCACCCCCCAACAAGTGGGTCGAGGTATCTACCACTCAACAAGGTGATTGGGCATGTCACCCCCAAACAAGGAATGGTCAATTGCAATAGTATAGATACTTTTCATGAATTCAATGCATACATGCAAGCCCTTAATCATCATAAAGCCACTTGACTTATAAATATACCATCAATAACTTGAGAATTCTTGTCAAGTCATTTTATCAAACACTTGGTGGGTGGATAATGCTAGTTCAAAATCATGTAATTCACGAGTGAAAAATATAAGAAAACTCAATGTGAATCAATCTACAAACATATAGGTGTTTTGACACATAAGTGGGCATGGGGCTATAATCCAAAGGCCCTTGGACCTAAATGAAAAATTAATGAAAAACTTATTGTCAGGACCCAAGCCTAGGGCCTAGGCGTGACCGCCGAATGGGGAACCCAAAGGAACCCTAAACAAGGCTAATAGTATACCATTGCACATCCTTGGTCGCGGAAGCAATTCAAAGACAGTAAGAGAAAAGTATAAAAAAATGGAATTGGGACTAAGGGTAAACTTCCATATCATAGACATTAAGAACAAGAGAGTCACGGCTCATAGCATAGACATAACATTTCCAACAACACCTCTACTACATAGATAAGTGCGGGGGCCAAGACAAGCAACCGGGCTCACCCTTATAGTTAATGCACAATCAAAAGAGATAGTCTTAATACATTGCAAGAGATCATAAGCAACGTCCCCGAAATGGACGACTCACCAATAAGCTTATAAGATAATCATACTAGCCCCATGGAGGAGGAGGATGATCAAGTGGCCTTCCTTACGGGGAGCCTGTCCTTTTTTGGATTAAGCATTCCGTAGAACTGGCTCATCGAACCATTACATTTCAATCATCAAGAAAGAACTCCTCATTTTCCTAGAACACAACAAACAAAAGAACCCAACAATCTACTTGCAACACCATAGGTACTTTCTCATGAAACAACTCATATAAACATTTCGATCATCATCATAAAGTCATTCAACTCATAAGACATGCATTGGACCTTCAATTCTTCAAGAAATCATAATTGGGCATTTTATCAAACACCTAGCTGGTGTTTAACTTAAAAGATGTGCATTGGACCTTTAATTCCTCAAGAAAACTATAACCGGACATTTTATCAAACACTTAGAGGGTGTGTAGTGCTAGTGTAAAACCATGCAAGTCAAGAGTGAAATCATGCTAGAAAATTCAATGTAAAACCTTCAACAGATACTTGGTAATACCCTCAAGCAATAGACATATAAACCTTTCATGAAATCTTACAAATATCCTAGATTCAAGCCCAAAACAGGGCAAAACAGTCACAATTTCATAAACCTCAACATAGTGTGCAATGATTTTCATAATAGATAAAAACCCATGAGTAAATTTACTTCAAATCTTGCAATTTTGAGGAAAAGGAAGCTTGGGCATCATAGGTGAAAGGAACCCATGAAGGAAACCCACATATCTTAGCTTTGGAGATGAACATTGGAGATGGAAACTTGAAGCTTGGTTGAAATCCTTAAGATCCGGAGAGGGTTTTGGCACTTGAAATTTGAGAGAAATATAAGCCTAAGTGCTTGAGTGAGTATAGAGGAATGTTTTGAATGATACGAGGGTGAAAAAATGCTAAATATAGGTATTTTCTCATGTGGGAAGGCTTAGGTCCAAGATTTAAAAGTCTTGGACCGAAATGAATCCACTAGCACAAAAATAGGCCAGTGAGCGTCACGCTAAGAATGCATAGTAGCCACTGGAAATTGTCACTTTAAAATTTTAGATTTTTCTACGGTTGCTCTAAAATGAGGCTTAGACACCTTTCCCCCTAAATTTTACTCCCTGAAAAAAAATATGAAGTTATATTTCCAAAAAAATGCATGGATTTCGAGATCTATCGAAATTATAATTTTGGGCACTTCTGAGGCATGTTTTCGGGTACTTTTTGGGGTCGTTTAGATATCTACCCCTTGAGAACGTTCATCCCCAAATGTCAAAGAAACATACATAAGAAGAGTAATCAAGAACAAATCAGCCCCAACATGAATGCAATAATACCCTTAAAATAACATTTTCAAAATCTCAACATATGTGTCAAAAATCGTCATGAACCTGTCAACATAAACGTGGATGCATGCAAATGATGTAGGGGCTGAAACATAAGACTTGGAGTTATAAACAAACTTGATTTAATATCATAAGCTTAAATAGAATGAAAGAGATATGGGTATTGCTTTTCCATGCTCGCTCCCCAAGAGATGTTTTCGACTAGACGAACCTTCCGAAGAGCCTTAACGAACACCACATCCTTATTCGATAAACTCCTTCCACCCTTCCATCCAATGTCTCCACCAGAACCTTCTCTTAAACAAACTTATCCTTCACAACATCCAAAATCTCATGGGTTCTATAGCACTAGAGTCATCACCACATCCCTTCAACCTAGAAGCATGAAGAATCAGACAACCATAACATCCCTAGGTAATTCTAATCCTTATGCAACCTTACTAACCTCCCTCTACATTTTACAAGGGCTCACAATCCTATACTCATTGTGGACCTTAATCACACCTAGTCCACTTATTACCATTAACCACTATCTCCCCATTGGGAGAGAACCTCCACTCTATCATCTTTCACCCAAAACATCTAACTCTAATAAGATAGAATCAAGGCCTTACTTAATCTAGACCATACCAACCACGAAAAATTTAGAACCATCATGAATACTGCACGACCATGCTCAACTTATCTATGTCACCATCATCAATACATGCTAGGCTACCTAAAGCACCGACCATAACATTAGCCTTACGGGGGAAACATAATGCACACTCATATCATAACTCTTAAAGAATGCTAACCACCTTCCCGTTATCTTCTATTCATACCTATAATGTTTAACAAACAACCTCTCATCCCCCAAGACTAGCAACACTACTCCCAAATAATTCACAAGCTCTAATTAAATCAATGCACCACAACCAAAGACCACCACAAACATGTCATGGTAGGGTTTTAAGACCCTATTCATGAAACCCCTAAATAAGGTCGGTGCCTAAATCAACTAAAAAACTCCACCAATACTCAAAGTGCTCGCTCCTAGTCTGAAAAGACACTTACAGATATCAGCTACCCTCATCGTCAGTTGTGAACAAAACCCAAACCAAAGAGCAATCTTAGAGAAGTGACTAACCCATCGTAGTTGACTAAATAGTTCGGCCATCCTTTACCATCATATTACAACCTTAGGGGTTCTGCACTGGAAGCATGCTATGTAAGTAGCCAAACCACTCCAAGACCTCCAACCCATCAAATCAAGTTCAGCCAAGATCACAAGACAAGACTTTATGCAATAAGAACATGGGGCAACCTTTACAAGCCTTTCTAGCACAAATAAACCCACATAATCAAATCTTACTAGCAACAAAGGAATAATGAAAGGAATACCTACTTTCGGAACCATTAAAGCATACACAATAAATATCAAGGAAAATCTCTAATTTACCAATTGTATCAACGAGTATCTTATCCCTTTCTTGCCTTCTTTAAAGAGCATAGAACCTATTTTACCTAGGAGTATCCCCTTGGCCTTGAGGGCGACCATCTCTACCTTCAGTTTGAGCATGGAGGCAATCAATAACACAGTGGCCCATCTCACCACATCTAAAGAAAGCACCAGAGTTACTCCAACATAGGCCATAGTAGTTTTTCCTACACGTAGGGTACTTGGGCTTGGCCCTCCACTATTACCACCTTGGTGTCTTGGGTTATCATTAGTAATCCTTCCATTAGGAGTATTGGAAAACCCTTGGCTTTAATGGAACTAGCCATCCTTGGGACCTTGGAACTTACCATAAATATAGGCCCTCTTGGCTTCTCTACTCCTCCTCTTCCTCAACTTTTCCCCTTCCAATTGCTCAGCATATGCCATCAAGCAGGACAAATCCATATTATTAATCAACATAGCGGACCGACATTCTTCATTCACCAAGATGGAGACACCCATCACGAACTTGTTCATCCTAGCCATTGGGTCGGCAAGCAAATACAGAGCATACTTAGAGAGTTGGTTGAACTTGAGGGTATACTCCTTTACACTCATTGACCCTTGACTAAAATTCATGAATTCTACTAATTTGGCTTCCCAAAGCTCAAGAGGAAACAACCGATTAACAAAGGCTGCCATGAACCCTTCCCATAGAACCACATTATTGACTCCCTTCTCCCCCTTCCATTGATTGTACCATGTTTGTGATACCCCTTTGAGTTGGTAGTCCACCAGCACAGCCTTATCTTCAGATATAACACTTATGATAGCCAATATACCTTATAAATCACATCAATAAACACTTGTGGGTCTTCATCCACCCTTGACCCATAGAACTCCGGTGGGCTCATCCTCATGAAGTCTCTCACTCGAGAAGCTAATGTAAGGGCATGAGGGGTTCGGGCCCCTTCATTGGCTTGGTTGGTCACAACTTGTGTAAGCAAAGTGAGTGGGGGCTAAGATAAGCAACTGGGCTCACCCTCATAGCTAATGCATAATCAAAAAAGATATCTTAATAAATTGCAAGAGATCAGAAGCAACATCCTTGAAATGGAGGACTCACCAACAAGCTTATAAGGCAATCATACTAGCCATACGGAGGAGGAGGATGATCAAGTGGTGCTCTGGTTCCTACATAGTAATATCATGTAGGCATAGAGTATACGTTAGTACGTTTGAATGTACTAAGTATGTGGGATGCAATGCAACAAGAGATAGGCATCATAGTCGAATTGCATAATTATAAGCAATAGATAGGATAATATTAAGATGGTATGTATGACTAATGCTTATGCAAATCATGTTTTGCAAATCATTCATCTTACACAGATCAAAATATATAAGTGTGGAAAGAAATCTCAACCGACATAACATAAGATCTTTTGGAGAAGTAACCTTCCTTACTGGAGCCCGTACCCTTTTAGAGAGAATTTTATGAGTAGCTTCACCTTACGGGAGCCCGTCCTTTTTCAAATTTAGTGACCTACCTTATGGGAGCCCGTCCCCTTTCGTATTAAGTGACCGTCCTTAATAGAGCCCGTCCCCTTTCAGATTAAGTGAACTTCCTTACGGGAGCCTGTCCCCTTTCGGATTAAGTGACCATCCTTGCAGGAGCCCATCCGTAGGTTCTTTCTCATGAAACTACTCACATAAATATTTCTATAATCATCATAAAATCATTCAACTCATAAGACATACATTGGACATTCAATTCCTCAAGAAATCATAACCAGGCATTTTATCAAACACTTAGCGGGTATGTCATGTTAGTGTAAAACCATGCAATTTAGGAGCAAAATCATGCTACAAAATTTAATGAAAACCTTCAATAGATCTTGGTAATACCCTCAAAATAGACATCAAAACCCTTCATCAACTCTTACAATACACCTAAGATTCATAGCCTAAAATATAGCAAAACAGTTATAATTTCATAAAACCCAACATAGTGTGCAGTGATTTTCATAATAGATAAGATCTATGAGTAAATTAACTTTAAATCATGCAATTTTGAGGAAAAGAAAGTTTGGTCATCATAGGCGAAAGGGACCCATGAAGGAAGCCCACAGACCTTATCTTTGGAGATGAACTTTATGAAGATTGGAGATGGAGACTTGAAGCTTGGTGTTGAAATCCTTAAGATTTAGAGAGGGTTTTGGCACTTGAAATTTGAGAGAAATATAAGCCTAAGTGTTTGAGTTAGTATAGGGCTATGTTTTGAATGATATGAGGGTGAAAATAGCTAAGTATAGGTATTTTCTCGTTGGGAAGGCTTAGCCCCAAGACATAAAAGTCTTGGACCGAAATGAATCCACTGGCACAGAAATAAGCCAGTGTGCGTCGCGCTATGAACGCGCATAAGCCACTGGAAATCGTCACTTTAAAATTTTGGATTTTGCTATAGTTTCTCTAAAATCAGGGTTAGACCCTTTTTCGACTAAATTTGACCCCCTGAACAAGAATATGAAGTTGGATTTCCAAAATAACGTATGGATTTTGAGATATATGGACATTACAATTCTGGGGACTTTCAAGGCACATTTTCGGGTACTTTTTGGGGTCGGTTTACTTGTATTGGACTGTAGTCTGTGATCTGAACCTAACACGTAGGCAAGATTTACACTAATCTGCGCCCAATCCGCATCGCGGCCTGGTTATGGATGCACACTAGATAAGAAAATTTTGCAAAAATTAATTTTCATTGCGAATCCTCTAAAATTGAGGGAGCATACTTAGAGAGTTGGTTGAACTTGAGGGTATACTCC
>DF358961.1:0-10282 GCA_000787875.1 Solanum virginianum | reverse complement strand
AATTCTTCTCATGCACCTTAAGTTTTCTAGAGGCATATACTAGATTTTCAATAATAAGCATGGATTTTGAGATATATGGAAATTATGATGATGGGTATTTCTGAAGCACATTTTTGGGGCATTTTTGGGTGTTTCAATATCTCCACCTTGGGAACATTCATCCCCAAATGTTAAAGAAACATACATAAGAAAAGTAATCATGAAGAATTTACCCTGACATGAATACAACAAATGCATTTAAACATTATTTTCAAAAATCTCAACATGAATGTCAAAATGACCATAAACTTCTCAATATAAACATTAATGCATGCAAAATGACATAAGGGTTGAAACTTGATAATTGAAATCATATAGGGGAGTTAAAGTAGTACCTTCGGCTTGAGTAGAGTGGAAGAGGTATGGGTATTGCTTTCTCATGTCTGCCTCATCTTCCCATGTGGCACTTTCATCTTGTTGGTTCCTCCAAAGGACCTTGACGAAAGCTATATCTTTGTTTCTCAACCATTTTACTTGTCTATCAAACATCTCCACTAGGACCTCCTCATAGGTCAAGTTATCCTCCACAATGCCCACAACCTCTAAAGATACAATAGCGCTTGGGTCACCAACACATTTCCTTAACATACACATATGGAAGACCGGATGAACCATGTTCATATCCGTAGGCAACTCTAATTCATAGGAAAGCTTACCAATTCTCCTCAAAATTCTATAAGGTCCTACAAATCTTGGACTCAATTTCCTTTTCTTACCAAATTGGATTACACCCTTTATGGGCGAGACCTTCAAGTAAACCTAATCACCAAACATAAACACAAGATCTCTTCTCCTCACATTGGAGTAGGACTTTTTTCTACTTTGGGTTGTTTTCAATCTTGGGTCGTGACATGCTTCATATCAGAGGTAAAATGACCCTAAAAAGTACCCAAAAATGTGCCTCAAAATTCTTGATATATTAAATTCCATATATCTCAAAATCCATGCATGATATTAATCCGAACTTAGCAAGCCATTCCCCCACTTCAAATGACCCAACCAAGGATCTACAATGTCTACCATCAAGAGCTTCAAAGGGAGCCATAACAATGCTTGAGTGGTATTTATTGTTGTAAACAAATTCAATGAGTGGAAGATGTTCATCCCAGTTACCCTTAAAAACTCCAAAACACATGCTCTAAGCATATCCTCAAGAGTTTGGGTAGTCCTCTTGGCTTGACCGTCCGTTTGAGGGCGAAAGGCTATGCTAAGCTTAACCTTAGTACCAAGACCTCTTTGGAAGGACCTCCAAAAGTGAGAAGTAAATTGAGCACAACGATCCAAAATGAGAGACAAAGGCACCCATGCAATCTAACCAACTGATGTATATACCACATGGCATAATCCTCAGTACCATAAGTAGTTTTGACTAGTAAGAAGTGAGTCGACTTCGTCATTCTATCCACAACTACCCAAATAGAGTCAAAATGTTTCTTAGTCATAGGCAACCCAACCACAAAATTCATGTTGATCTCTTCCCACTTCCAAGTAGGAATCTCTATATATTGGGCTATGCCACCCGACCTTTGATGTTTGGCTTTCATTTAGTGGCATTTGTGATATCCGAATAAGAACTTGGTAATGTCCCTCTTCATACCACCCCACCAATACACTTCCCTCATGTCTCTATACATCTTTGTAGAACCGCGGTGAGCGGAATAGAATGAGTTATGGGCCTCTTTCAAGATTAATTCTTTCAAATAATCCACATTTGGCACACACAATCTACCTTGGTAGCTAAGGGCACCATCTCTCCCATGGGCGAAAAACTCCACTTTACCATCTTCCACCAAGGCATTAAACTCTAGCAAGGTGAGGTCAACATCTTGTTTTGCCTTTACCTCCTCGGTCAAGGCAGATTTAGGACCATCAATAACCACTACACCACCATTATCAACATCATCCAACCTAACCCCCAATCTAGCCAAGAAATTCTCTAGCCACCTCTTTGCCACCATCATCAACATGAGCAAGGCTACCCATAGACACCTTACTTAAAGCATCACCCACAACATTAGCTTTGTCGGGGTGATAATGCACACTCATATCATAACCTTTAAGGAGGTCTAACTACCTTCATTGTCTCAAGTTATGATATTTTTTTGTGAACACATATTAGAGAATCTTGTGGTTGGTAAACACATCAATGTGAACCCAATACAAGTAGTGACGCCAAATTATCAAAACAAATACCATGCCCGCCAATTCAAGATCATAGGTGGGATAATTCTTCTCATGCACCTTAAGTTTTCTAGAGGCATATACTATCACCTTACCTCTTTGCATCAAAACACACCCCAAACTAAGTCTTAAGGCATCACAATATACAATAAACCCTTCCAATACTTTCGGTAGAGACAAGATAGGAGCGGAGATAAGCTTAACTTTCAAAGTTTGGAAACACTTTTCACACTCATCGGACCACACAAATTTTACCTTCTTTTGTGTCAACTTAGTCATAGGAAAAGCAATAGAAGAGAAACCATTTATAAAACCCTGGTAATAAATCACCAAACCCAAGAAACATCTAATGTCCAATGGAGTCAAAGGTCTTGTCCAATTTCTATCACCTCCATTTTCTTAGAATCCACCTTAATGCCATCACCCAACACCACATACCCTAGAAAAGCAACGTCTAACTACCCAAACTCACATTTTTCATAGTTAGCAGACAACCTTTCCTACCTCAAGATTTGCAGCACCACTCTCAAGTGACCCATATGCTCCTCCTCACTATGAGAATAAATCAATATATCATCAATAAAAACCACCACAAATAAGCCAAGGTAGGGTTTAAAGACCCTATTCATAAGATGCATAAATATAGTCGGTATATTAGTTTAGGGTCCCTTCAAGTTTTCATTTGCCGTGTCACATCTAGGCCCTGGGCTTGGGTTGTGATAATTACTCTATATGGAAACTATCCTTTAGCCCTTATCTTCGATGTTATTTTATTTGACGTTGTTTATGTTGATGGCATGTGACGATCTTCCTAAGTTCTTAATTCCCCATAGAATGAGTCATATTAATCCTCCTCTTAGACATTGTTGTGATTATATGATGGAAATTCCTTTCCCCTTTTATCCTCATAACTTGATTCCAAAGTTCTAATTACCCATAAGCTAATTGTTTGATGCTTATTTTATATTTTGCAACCATGGATATGCATAAGTTATGCTATGAGACTTGTTTGGAGTACCCTCGGGTTCCCCATTTCATACCTCGGCCCTAGTCTTGGGTCGTGACATGCTTCATATCAGAGGTAAAATGACCCTAAAAAGTACCCAAAAATGTGCCTCAAAATTCTTGATATATTAAATTCCATATATCTCAAAATCCATGCATGATATTGAAAATTTGACTTCATATTCTTGTTTAGAGTGTCAAAATTAGGGGGTAGAGGTCTAACCCCAATTTTAGAGCAATCGAATCACAATTTCAAATTTTCAAAATTTTCATTTATAGAAATGATCCACGACAGTACCGCGATGTGCAGTTGTCGCGGACATGTGTTAATTTGATCTTCGAAATAGGTTAGCATTGCAAACCAAATGCGGACCTGCATATTTTATTGCCGGTGATTTTTTTCTCGGTCCAAGGCTTTTGGGTCTTGGGCCCAAGTGTTCCAAACCGTGTTTTTACCTATACTTAGCCTTAGTTAACCATCATATCATTCTAAACATTTCTAAATACTCACTAAAACACTTAATATATTTTCACTCCAAAATTCAAGTCCTAAACCTCATCCTCAGCTAGGGTTTTCCTTTAAGGTTCTTCTTCAAGCTTCAAGTCTCCATCTCCAATATTCACCAAGTTCATCTCCAAGCTAAGGTATGTGGGTTTCTTTCATGGGTTCCTTTCACCCATGATACCCAAGTCTCTTTTTACTCAAATTACATGATTTAAAGTTTATTTATAAATGAGTTTTGCTTATTATGAAATTCACTGCACACTATATTAAAGCTATGTGAAATTGTGATTGTTTTGCTATGTTTTGAGCTATAAATCTTTGATGTATTGTATGATTTGAGGAGGGATTATGTTGCTTGAGGGTGTTGCAAGGTGTTGATTGATGGTTTTACAATGAATTTTACTGCATGATTTCATCTCTATATTTCATGATTTTATACTAGCATTACACATCCAAGTGTTTGATAAAATGTCTGAATGTGGGTTCTTGAGGAATTAAAGGTCCAAGCATGAGATATGATATACTTGACTATATGATGTTGAAATGACCTTATGTAGATAATAAATTCTATATTAAGTGTTGCCTTAGACCATGCCCAATCCGGGGGACTAAGAACCTGGATATCCTAGATGGGGGTTTGTATTCATCAACCTAGTGAAGTGTTTGTACTTTTGCACCTAGTGATGGGGTGGCATCATCCCTAACCTAGATAGGAGTTTGTACTCATAAACCTAGTGAAGGGTTTTTACTTCTCCAACAGGGGTGATAGGGCGCCATCATACCAACCTAGAAAGGGGTTTGTACCTCACCACCTAAGTGATGGGGCAGCATAATCACTAACCTACCAAGGGGTTTGTACTTTGGAAATCTAACAGGGTCTCTTCTACACATATGATATCCTATATGAGCATGAGTTACTTAAGCATATTTTACTTATGCATTGGTCATACATGCCATATTGTTATATTAAGCCAATTTCCTATTGTTATGCATTTTGACTACGATGTGTAATTCTTCTTGCATTGCATCTTACATACTTAGTACATTCAAATGTACTACCACATATTCTTGCCTATATGATATCACCATATAGGGACTAGTGCCCAAGTTGATCATCCTTCTCGACGTGGCTAGATCGGTACTACTCAAGCTTGTGGTGAGTCCTCCATTTTTGGGACCTTAGTCTATGTTGCTCTTATTATGTATTGAGATATTCTTCTTTATTGTCTATTTTGACTGTGAGGGTGATCCCGGTTGCTTTGTCTTGACCCCTGCTCTTATCTATGTATTAGAGGTGTTTCTTAGATATTTTATGTATCTAAGCTAAGAGCCTTGACTCTATTGTTCTTAATGTCTATGATATGAAAGTACTTTCCCTTAGCCCCGGTTATCCCACTTTATTATCTCTTGATACTTTTTTCAATGCTTCCATGATAAAGGATGTGTAATGATGTTCTAAGAAGCTTTCTTGGGGTCCCTTTGGGTTTCCCTTGCCTAGTGTCACAACTAGGCCCTAGGCTTGGGTTGTCACAAGAGAACTAGGTTTGTAAATGGTCCTTTGAAATCCAATACACTACATCGAGTCGAGTGTTGTTCATGGTTTTAAAACACGCCACAACTATGAATAGGAAACTATGAGGCGTCTTATGAAATGATTCAGTTCTTTATGATTGATGTCATTCCTTTAGTAATATCTAAGGTTATTCTTTTAACTAACAATGCCCTTTTCTCCATTTCTAAATAATGCCACCAAAAAGACCACCTTTGCCAAGGGATATGGCAGAATATCAAGCCCTTTTATGTAATAAGAAGAGGGTATTACTTATGTAGAGTTTAGGACTGTCTTCACCATGTTGGCTAAATCTTGGCCATCCAGGATAATAGAGTGGTTGGAATTCCATTCCAAGCATTGATATTAGCAACAAAAGTACAGGATTTTGTGAGGACGAACCTGGCAGAGTTTCATGGATCAAATATTTATGAGGACCTGGTTGATTTACTTGATGAGGGTTACAGAATTGTAGCCATCATGGGTATGCCATTGGATGAAAAGTTTGAGCTTGTGGACTACAAATTGAAAGGGGTGCCAAATGTTTGCTATGACTAATGATTTGAGGAATAAGGTGTAGAAATGGGTCGAGTTGGATATGAAGAGTTCAAAGTGGCATTTTTGCATAGACTTTTTCTATTGGAAGTGAGGGAAGCCAAGTTACAATAGTTCATAAACCTTAAGCAAGGACACATATGTGTGATAGTATATTCTGTCAAATTCAAAAAATTGTCTAGGTATGCTCCATTAATGGTAGCGGATCTAAGGGAGCATGAGTAAATTCATATTTGATATCTCAAAATTAGTCTCCAAATAATTCAGGACAAATATGGTCATCAAATAAATGTACATCTCCTGCTTAATGAACTATGAGTAACAAATTGAGGATGAGAAATTGAGAGAGAAGTCAATAGAGTTAAAAAGAGCTTGGACGGATGGTGGTGGATTCTCCCACCAAAGTGTTGGTGTTCATGGTAAATTCCAAGGTAGTCAAAGGCAAATGAATCAAGGGTTATCAAATACTCCTCTTTCCAATTTCAAAAATGATTAAAGGTCCAACCAAAAGCCACGAGGAGGTTCATATGCACAACCTTCTCTAAATTGTGCAAAGTGTGGAAAGCCCCATAAGAGTGAATGTCTAGCCAGCTCAAATGCTTGTTACAAATGTGGCAAGCCCAACCACCATGCAAAGTAATGTAGGAGTAGGAATGAAAGGCTCCAAGGCCAAGGTGGAAAAGCATAAGGATCACCAAAATTTAATACATTGAATACCTTTATGGACACTAAAAAGTAGAGAAAGCCCCGGATGTGGTTACCGATCTATTGAAAGTTTGTGATTTTGATGCTTGTGCAATTTGAGATCTGGGGGGAAATTTGTCTTTCCTCACACCATTTCTTGCTAGTAGATTTCATACATGTCCCGAAACTATTGTTGAGCCTTTTAAAGATAATACTCATGTTGGTGAATCCACTATTGTACAGAGAGTCCATAGAGATTGGCCCGTGATCATCACTCATAAAATTTTTTGATATGAATTAGTAGAGCTTTCCATGGTTGATATTGATGTTATACTTGGGATGGATTGGTTACATGATTCATACGTCTCTATAGATTGTCGAATTCGTAATGTCAAGTTTCAATTTCCAAATGAGCCTATTCTTGATTGGAAGGGTTGTACTTAGTCGTGTAAAGGCCAGTTTATCTCCTATCTAAAAGCTCACAAAATAATTTCTATGGAGTGCATCTATCATTTAGTTAGGGTTAGGGATGTCACATTTGATGGTCCCTATAAGGACCTGGATTTCATAAGACTTTATTGATGCTTAAATAGAGTTTTTGGAGGTGTGTGACCCATGAGGAATGCATTTGTATGAAAATATGTAGCTTAAGAAGGTATTTGAGGCATAGTGGCCCTCCAGGGAACCTCCCATGACCCATGGTCCTCACCACTAGCCATAGAAGGGGCTTTAGAAGGTGCCCTAGCCTTCCAGCAAAGAAAATTGCTTAGGTAGCCACCATATGACTCTTGCACATGTCGTACAAGCCACCACGAGCTGTGGTGTAGTTGGGGAACTCATCACAAGCCGTGGTGAGGTGTTTTGTGAAGACCTCATCTTAAAATATGGTTCTAATAATAACATTACCATCTGAGAACTTGAGTCACTTGAACAGGCACTGGCATGGATTATGTGCCTTTGCGCAGACTGCTTGCCTTCAGCAGAAACAACCTTGTCTAAAAAATTATCCTAGACTTTATACAGAACACTGCAAGCTCCATGGACCTCTTTTGAAGTTCGTCTACGGGACCCTTGGTCACATTTTCAAGCTCATTTCATTAATGGCTTTCTTATAACTTTGGTGATTTCTAAGGGTCATTTATGACTTTTTAACCTATCCTAAACCTCTGAAAAGGCCTATTCTTCACTACTCTTATACAAAATCTTTCATAAGTCTTCGAATATTCAAACTCTCTTTTCTAAAGAACTCCTCTCAAGTGTGCCATTAGAGATTTAGATTGGAGCTCAAGGAAGGGTCTTCTTCTCCTATCCATTTCTTCTTGATTTTTCTTAAATATTGAGGGTATGTGGGATTTATCCATAGTCACATTCAACCATGAAGACCCAAAACACTTTTCCTCCTTGATATTATAAATTTAAGCTTACTTTGATATGGATCTTTTGATTATTATTTATTTGTGTCAATTGAGATATGGGCTATGTTTAATTGATGTTCTTAAAGTGATTTGAGGCCCTAATAAGTTGGATTTCATTGATATTATATTGAGTTGAAAATGCATGTCCTTTTTAAATGTTGATTTAGACATTGGTAATCTCGAGTATGATTTAAATGTGGATTTACTTGGATTTAATATTATATTGTTGATTTAAGTATGAATCTCTATTGCCAATGCTATTCTCTCATAATTCATGGCATATCCATATATGAGCATTGGTTTTCATGAAGATTATGATGTGGTTTATGACCCAACTATTTTGATCAATATGATTTTGCAGAAAAGTATGGTTATGACATGACATGTGATCACAATATCTCTATGATAATTCTCTTTGAGCTACTTTGGGTGTTTACACCATTATGGATATATTGTGAATAAGCTATTCCTATGCATGAAAATATGATATGAAGTAAGATTTGACTCTTTCGCCTATGTATTCATGATTCTAAAGAATGTTTGGCTTTTAAGCCTAAGTATACATTGAAGTAATTTGAAATGACTTATGCCTACTTTGAAAGCACGTATTGTATATGTATTCTCGTAGGATGATGATTTAGCACCAAGTGAACTTGTGAGAGGGGGCCTATATCCAAGGGTCCAGTACTCGAGTCCTATAACCATGTGCTACCATAGGTATATGTGTATGCCCCTTTCAGAGATAGTTATGATATGATTATGTGAAATTCATCTCGAAATAATTGAGTCATAAGGAAGGTGGCTATCATACCGAAATGATAGGGTCGTAAGGTATGCTGTAGGATGCAATTGACAAGTAGTCTACTCTTATCCAATGAGAGACTTTCATCAGACGAATTCATGTAATAGCTTGAATGGGTTTGAGATGTCAATTAAGGTCACATGCCTGCTATGTTGAAATATATTACCATTTTATGCATAATTGATTTCATGGCATATTGATATATTACTCTTTCTTATGTATATACTTCATTCTATATATGTGCCCTTGTCATCTAACATTGAATGCAGGTTTGATGAGTCCATATGCATTGTATGTCTGCATACTAAGTACATTCAAATATACTAAAGCATACTCTTCGCCTACATGATCTAACCATGTAGGGACCAGAGACTATCTTTATCCACCTCTTGACGGTTAGCTTGGATTGTGAGAGTTGTTGTGGCAAGCCCTATCATCCAAAGATGAGCCACCTTCAATCTACCAATTATGTTGCTTCAACTTATGTTTGTACTTTGAGGGTGAGCCCGGGAAATGTCTTGGCCCCCATCCTATTCTATGACTTAGAGGCATTGTTTGACATCATGTAAGCTCTATGTAACTGCATGATTATGTGTTAGGTCATTTTCTATAGAGACTATGATTATGGCAATATTGATGTTGATGATATGATGATTTGCTCATGATGTGATGTGAAAATGTGGAATGTCTTATGTCCTTTCGATCCCTATAGCGTGAATCATACGTACCTTCCCCTTAGTTTTTATGTGCTATGCGCTATGTGCTATGTGGATCATGCTAATCCCTATTCCTGTGACATCCCCAAAGAGCGGAGTCATATTTTCTCATCCTTTAGAATAATGTGTTTATTACTTTATTATGCACTTTCAACCAATAATGAGTATGCAAATGCTATGAGGCTTGTTTGGATACTCTTAGGGTTCTCATTTACCATGTCACTCCTAGGCCTAGGCCCATGTCATGAAAAGCTTGGTATTAGATCAGTATGATTATAAACGACCCTCGAAATCCAACATGCCGCGTCAAGTAGAGTCCTATTCATGGGTTTGAAGTGCACCATACCTATGAGTTTGAGGCTATGATGGCATTTTGGGAAATGTCTCACTTCTTGATGTCTTATGTCGTGCTTTGGACCATATCCTAAGACTTCCTAACTTTGACAATATCCTTGATGCATTACAAAAGATGCCTTCAAGAAGAGCCCGTATACCAAGGCAGGCCCCAATTAACGAGGACCAGTGTTCCTTATGTGCCTATAGGAGAGCTGGTTACTCAGGATGAATTTTGGACTGCATTTGCCATGCTTGCCCAGGTGATAACCAATAAAGTGAGACAGGCTAATCCTATTCCTCATGCTCTCAATCAAGCTGCTAGATGAGAGATTTTACACGGATGAATCCATCAGAGTTTTATTGGTCAAAAGCTAATGAGGATACCTAAGACTGCAATGATAAGCTCTCTATGGTGCTGGCTATCATGGGGTGACTTCAGAAGTGAATGTTGAGCTAGCTACCTTGTCACGTCCCAGTTTATGGGCCGTGACTGAC
>DF358962.1:48778-74256 GCA_000787875.1 Solanum virginianum | reverse complement strand
GATCGTGGTGCACAAGTCACTTTATACTTTTGGGGGTCTTTTCAAGGGGGTCTTAGTATAAAAGTTCACCTTAGTACGACCTTTCACCCTCAAATGGATAGCCAAGCCGAAAGGACCATCCAAACACTTGAGAATATTCTTAGGGCTTGTGTCTTAGAGATTCAAGGTAGTTGGGATAATCATCTTCCATTGATTAAGTTTGCCTACAACAATAGCTATCATTCTAGCATCGGTATGGCTTCATTTGAGGCCCTTTATGGTGGATGTTGTAGATCACCAGTTGGGTGGTTTGAAGTTGGCGAGATGGCTTTGTTGGGACCAGATTTGGTCATGGAAGCTTTTGAGAAGGTTAGAATTATTATGGAGAAATTGAAGACGGCCCAAAGTCGCCAAAAGTCCTATGCCGAAGTGAGGAGAAGGGATCTTGAATTCCAAGTTAATGATTGGGTTTATTTAATGGTGTCACCAATGAAGGAAGTAGTCCATTTCGGTAAGAAGGGCAAGTTGGATCCAAGGTATGTTGGTCCTTATGAGGTCTTAAGAAGGGTTGGCAAGGTAGCTTTTGAGTTGAAGTTGCCTAGTGGAATGAGTTTAGTTCATCCGGTGTTCCATGTCTCTATGTTGAGAAAATGTGTTGGTGATCCTAATGCTATTGTGCCTCTTGATATTGTGGATTTTTGAGGATAACTTGACTTATGAGAAGGTTCTAGTTCAGTGTTTGGATAGGCAAGTAAAGATATTGAGGAACAAGGAGGTGGCATCTGCTAAGGTCCTTTGGAGGAACCAACAAGTTGAAAGTGCTACATGGGGGCCGAAGCGGACATGCAAAAGCAGTATCCTTATTGTTTCCACTCAACTCAAGCCTAAGCTACAAATTCTAAGGCCCCTATGTGAGTTCAAGTCTTATTTTTCTGCCCTTATATCATTCATATGCATCCATGTTCAAGGTGGCAAATTTGAGATGATTTTACACTCGTGATGAGATTTTTGAAAATGGTGTTTTAAATATGATGTTGCATTCTCATTGGGGCTAATTTGTCTATGATAACTCTTGTCATGTACATTTCTTTTACATTTGGGGACGAATGTTCCCAAGGGGAGACGACCCAAAAAAAGTGCCCGAAAATGTGCATCGGAATGTCTAGAATTTTAAATTCCATATATCTCAAAATCTATGCGCGATATTGAAAATCTGACTTCATATTCTTGTTCAGGGGGTCAAAACTAAGGGAAAAGGGTCTAACCCCAATTTAAGAGCAAACTGTTAGCAATTTAATTTTTCGTAAATTTTCTTATTCAGAATCGATTCGCGACAGTGTTGCGATGCGCAGCTATCACGGACATGTATTAAGTTTGCCTCCGCGATAGGTCCGCATCACGAACCAGACACGAACCTGTGTATTTTATTGCTAGTTATTATTATCTCGGGCCAAGGCTTTTGGGTCTTGGGCCTAAGTATTCCCAAACGTGTTTTACCTATACTTAGCCATATTTCACCCTCACATCATCCAAAACATTCTACAATACTCACTAAAACACTTAGCCATATTTTTACTCCCAAATTTAAGTCTAAAAACCCTTATCCGGAATTATGGATTTTCTTCAAGCTTCAAGCCTCCATTTTCAATCTTCATCAAGAGCTTCTTCAAAGCTAAGGTATCTAGGTTTAACCATTGGGTCCTTCCACCCATGGTGGCCTAATCTCTTTTTTACTCAATTTGCATGATTTAAAGTTAATTTCACAATTGGGTTTACTAGTATGAACATGTCTATGAACTATGTTAAAGCTATGTAAAATTATGACTCTTTTGCTATGTTTTGAGCCATAAATCTTGAATCTATTTTAAGATTTGATGAAGATTTTTTATGTATGTTGCTTGAGGCTATTGCAAGGTGTTGATTGATGGTTTTACAATGGATTTTCTTGTATGATTTCATCTCTATATTTCATGGTTTAATACTAGCATTACACACCCTCTGAGTGTTTGATAAAATATCCAGATGTGGTTTCTTGAGGAATTGAAGGTCCAAAGTATTAATATGATTGATGTTATGAAGATGAAAGGAGCTTATGTATATGATATAATCTATATATAGTGTGGCATTAGACCATGCCCCATCCAGGGGGACTAAGGGCCGGGGAACCTTGTCGAGGGGTTTGTACCTTGATAACCGAGGTGGAGGTTGTACTCATCCACCATATGAGGGGTTTGTACTTCGCCACCAGGATGATAAGGTGAAATTATCATCAACCATTTGATGGGTTTGTACCACACCACCAGAGTGATGGGGTGAGACCATCATCAACCAACCAAGGGGTTTGTACTTTGGAAATCTAGCTTGGTCTCTTCTACACATATGATATCCTATATGAGCATGAGTTACTTAAGCATATTTTATCTATGCATTGATCATACATGTCATGTTGTTATATTATACCTATTGCTATACATTTTCATTATAATGCCTATCTCTTGTTGCGTTGCATCCTACATACTTAGTACATTCAAATGTACTAATGCATACTCTTGCCTACATGATATCACCATATAGGAATCGGATCCCAAATAGATCACCCTCCTCCTTCACGTGGCTAGATCGGTACTACTCAAGCTTGTTGATGAGTCCTCCACTTCAGGGACGTTAGTCTATGTTTCTTAGTTGATCATCCTCCTCCTCCTCGACGTGGCCAGTTCGATACTACTCAAGCTAGTTGGTGAGCACTCCACTTCGGGGACCTTAGTCTATGTTTCTCTTATTATGTATTGAGACACTTTTCTCTATTTTCTATTTTGACTATGAGGGTGAGCCCGGTTGCTTTGTCTTGCCCCCCTCCCCCCTATCTAAGTATTAGAAGTGTTTGTTGGACATATTATGTATTTATGATATGAGCTTTGACTCTTTGTCTCTCGATTAGGAGGTCATGCAAGCTTTCCCTTAGCCCCTTTGCCCCCATTCTTAATCTTTATGTCTTTTATATGCTTATGAGACCAATGACGTGTGACGATAAGTTAAGAGGCTTGCTTGGGGTCCCTTCAGGTTCCCCATTCGCTGTGTCACGTCTAGGCCCTAGGCTTAGGTCGTGACACATCAATACTCACAATAGACCTTAGATTCGTATCTCCAAATATAGCAAAACAATCACAATTTCCTAAACCCCAACATACTGTGCAGTGAATTTCATAATGAATAAGACCCATGAATAAATGAACTTCAAATCATGGAATTTTTTGAGTAAAAAGATCTTGGGTATCATGGGTGAAAGGAACTCATGAAACTAACCAACATACCTTAGCTTTGGAGATGAACTTGATGAAGATTGAAGATGTAGACTTGAAGCTTGGTTGAATTCCGTAAGATTTGGAGAGGGTTTTGGCACTTGAATCTTGAGAGAAATATAAGAATAAGTGTTTGAGTGAGTATTGGGGAATGTTTAGAATGATATGAGCGCGAAAAATAGCTAAGTATAGGTATTTTCATGTGTAAGATTTCTTAGGACCCAGAGTTAAAAGTCTTGGACCGAAACTAAAAACTAGCACCAAAATAAAGCACTGGCACGTCGCACCAGTGTCATGCATTAGCTACTGGAAATTGCAACTTGCAATTTTTAGATTTTGATACAGTTGTTCTAAAATCGGGGTTAGATCCTTTCCCCCCTAAATTTGACCCCCTTGAACCAGAATATGAAGTCGAATTTTTGATATCACGCACAGATTTAGAGATATATGAAAATTACTATTCTGAGCACTATTGAGGCACATTTTCAAGAACTTTTTGGGGTCATTACAATATCTCCCACTTGAGAACATTCATCCCCGAATGTCTAAGAAACATATAAGAGAAGAGTAATTATAAAGTGATCAGACCCAAAAGAATGCAATAACGCACTTAAAAATCCAATTTAAAATTTTTAACATGAGTGTAAAATCACCATGAACTTGTCAACATAAACATGAATGCATAGAATGACATAGGTTTGAATCATAAGATTTGGAATCAGGAAAGGACTTGGCGAGTTATCATAAGCTTGAATGGAATGAAAGAGGTATGAATATTGCTCCTCCATGCCCACTTCGGCTCCCCGAGAGATACTATCGACATGACGATTCACCCAATGGACCTTGACAAGCACTACACCCTCACAAATCAACCTTTACTTGTATCGACCCAAGTTCTCCACCGGACCTCTTCATAGGCCAACTCATCCCCCAAAACGTACACAACCTCAGGACTCCTATAACACTTGAATCAGCAACACACCTTCTCAACCTAGGAGCATGAAGAACCGGACGAACTATATCCTTATCCAAAGGCACTTTCCATTCGTATGTAACCTTACTAATCTTCCTCAACACTCTATGAAGACTCACAAGCCATAAGCTCAATTCCCTCCTACCAGGGTAACCACACTTTATATGAGTGAAAACTTCAAATAGACCCAATCACTGACTTTGAATTCAAGCTCTCTTCTTCACATTTCAATATAAGACTTTTGATGACTTGGATTGTCTCCACCCTTTCCCTAATCAACCTTACCTTCTCCATGGTATTCATAACCAGATCTGGACCCAAACAAGCCATTTCTCCCACTTCAAACCACCCAAACGGTTATCTACAATGCCCACCATATGGAGTCTCAAAAGTGGCCATACCAATGCTAGAATGATAGCTACTACTAGTCTCATCGAGAACCCTCTTCCTTAAGCCGCCAACACGAGCTGCACACAACCAACCTTAGTACCTAAGGAAACTATCTCCCCCTTGGGAGAACACCTCCACCTTGCTAACGCTCACCCAAGCCTTCAATTCTAACAAGGAGGAATCAAGATCTTACTTCTTTCACCACATCAACCAAGGAAGACCTAGAACCATCAACAACAACAATACCCCCATTACCAATCTCTTCCAACTGAACTCCCAATCTAGCCAATCGATACACCTCTGTAGCCATTTCCTTATCACCACCATCAACATGAGCAAGGTTAGCCATAGGCACCCTATTCAAAGGCATTCGCCACCATATTTGCCTTACTGGGACGATAACACCCTATTCTACTTATCTCGGCCTTTTTTTCTTTCAAGTCTTCCTTTGCATCCTCAGTTATCAGCTCGCCTTCTTCTGGCAAGTACCTTGATCTCAAAATCTAATCTTGAAATTTGAGTTCGACGCTTGAACTTGAAAGTTAGTAGACTATTCTTGAACACTTGTTTTCAGCATTGAAGTTGGGAGGATGAATCTTGATATGTTGAGCTGCTTTGTGGTTTTAGACCACCTCTTCATATCATTGACAATCAATGTTCTCTACTTCTCAATTGAAACAAATGTTACTCGTTATTGATCTCCAGATTTGTGGTCATGGAGGGTCACACCTACAATAAAAAAATATAACAAAACAATATTTTCCTACCCCAGTTTGTGATAAGAAAAAATTTGTGGGTTATTTCGCTTGACTTAAGCATCATATTAAACAAAAAGATAGGGAAAAACAAATATTCTGAGTTTGAGCCAAATCAGATGTTCCACTTTATGAAAAATAAAGATGGAGGTTATCACGCCCTATGAAGATGAGAACGAATATTATGAGGGTTCGTGCCCTAGATGAATATTATGAGGGTTCGCTACCTAAACGAATATTATGATGGTTCGTTCCCTAAACGAATATTATGAGGATTTTCTCTCGAAACAAATATTATAAGGGTTCGTTCCCTAAATGAATATTATGAGGGTTCACTCCCTAAACGAATATTATGAGGGTTTGCTCCCTAAATAAATATTATGAGGGTTCGTGCCCTAAATAAATATTATGAGTGTTCGTGCCCTAAACGTATATTATGAGGGTTTGTGCCGTAAGCAAATATTATGAAGGTTCGTGACCTAAACAAATATTATAAGGGTTCATGCCCTAAATGAATATTATGAGGGTTCACGCCCTAAACGAATATTATGAGGGTTCGCGCCCTAAACGAATATTATGAAGGTTCATGACCTAAACGAATATTGTGAGGGTTCATGCCCTAAATGAATATTATGATATTTGCTCCCTAAATAAATATTATGAGGGTTCGTCCCTACACAAATATTATGAGAGTTCGCTCCCTAAATGAATATTATGAGGGTTCACTCCCTAAATGAATATTATGAGGGTTCGTGCCCTCAACCAATATTATGAGGGTTTGTGCTCTAAGCAAATATTATGAGGATTTGCTCCCTACACGAATATTATGAGGGTTCGTGCCCTAAGAGAATATTATGAGGGTTCTCTCCCTAAATGAATATTATGAGGGTTCGTCCCCTAAATAAATATTATGAGAGTTCGTGCCTTAAATAAATATTATGAGGGTTCCTGCCCTAAACGAATATTATGAGGGTTCATGCCCTAAGTGAATATTATGAGGGTTAGCTCCCTAAACGAATATTATGAGGGTTCGCTCACAAAATGAATATTATGAGGGTTCATTCTCTAAACGAATATTATGAGGGTTCGTGCTCTAAACGAATATTATGATGGTTCTCTCCCTAAAAGAATATTACGAGGGTTTGTGCCCTAAATGAACACTTGTTTTCTAAATTGAAGTTAGGAGGCTGAATCTTGATATGTTGAGCTGCTTTGTGGTTTCAGACCACCTCTTCATATCATTGACAATCAACGTTCTCTACTTCTCAATTGGAACAAATGTTACACCGTTATTGATCTCCAGATTTGTGGTCATGGAGGGTCACACCTACAATAAAAACATATATTAAAAAAAATTCTTGCCCCAGTTTGTGCTAAGAAAAACTTTGTGGGTCATTTCACTTGAGTTAAGCATCATATTAAAACAAAAACATAGGTAAAAACAAAAATTCTGAGTTTGAGCCAAATCAGATGTTCGGCTTTGTGAAAAATAAAGATGGAGGTTATCATGCCCTATGAAGATGAGAACGAATATTATGAGGGTTCGTACCCTAGACGAATATTATGAGAGTTCGCTATCTAAATGAATATTATGAGGGTTCGTGTCCTAAATGAATATTATGAGGGTTCACTCCCTAAATGAATATTATGAGGGTTCGTGCCATAAACAAATATTATGAGGGTTCACTCCCTAAATGAATATTATGAGGGTTTATTACCTAAATGAATATTATGAGGGTTTGTGCCCTAAACAAATATTATGAGAGTTCGTGGCCTAAACGAATATTATGAGGGTTCGTGCCCTAAGCGAATATTTTGAGGGTTTGTGCTCTAAATAAATATTATGAGGTTTCATGCCCTAAACGAATATTATGAGGGTTTGCTCCCTAAATGAATATTATGAGGGTTCGTGTCCTAAATGGTTATTATGAGGGTTCGTGCCCTAAACGAATATTTTGAGGTTTGCTCCCTAAACAAATATTATGAGGGTTCACTCCCTAAGCGAATATTATGAGGTTTCATGCCCTAAGAGAATATTGTGAGGGTTTGCTCCCTAAACGAATATTATGAGGGTTCGTTCCCTAAACGAATATTATGCGGGTTCGCGCTAAGTGAATATTATGAGAGTTCGCTCCCTAAATGAATATTATGAGGATTCACTTACTAAAAGAATATTATGAGGGTTCGCTCCCTAAACAAATATTATGAGGGTTCGTACTCTAAACCAATATTATGAAGGTTCGTGCCGTAAGCGAATATTATGAGGGTTTGCTCCCTAAACAAATATTACGAGGGTTCACTCCCTAAGCGAATATTATGAGGTTTCATGCCCTAAGAGAATATTATGAGGGTCCACTCCCTAAATGAATATTATGAGTGTTCATCCCCTAAACAAATATTATGAGGGTTTGTACCCTAAACGAAATTTTATGAGGGTTCCTTCCCTAAACGAATATTATGAGGGTTCGTGCCCTAAGCTAATATTATGAGGGTTAGCTCCCTAAATGAATTTTGTGAGGGTTAGCTCCCTAAACGAATATTGTGAGGGTTCGCTCCCTAAACGAATATTATGAGGGTTCTTACCCTAAATGAATATTATGAGCGTTCGTGTCCTAAACAAATATTATAAGGCTTCGTGTCCTAAACAAATATTATGAGGGTTCGCTCCCTAAACGAATATTATGAGGGTTCATGCTCTAAATGAATATTATGAGGGTTCGCTTTCTAAACGAATATTATGAGGGTTCAAAATGAATATTATGAAAGTTCACTCCCTAATGGAATATTATGAAGGTTCACTCCCTAAATGGATATTATGAAGGTTCGTGCCCTAAACAAATATTATGAGGGTTCGTGCCCTACGGGAATATTATGAGGGTTCACTCCCTAAATGAATATTATGAGGGTTCGTGCCCTAAGGTAATATTATGAGGGTTTATACTGTAAACAAATATTATGAGGGTTCGTGCCCTACGGGAATATTATGAGGGTTCACTCCCTAAATGAATATTATGAGGGTTCGTGCCCTAAGGTAATATTATGAGGGTTTATACTGTAAACAAATATTATGAGGGTTCGTGCCCTAAACAATTATTATGAGTATTCGTGCCCTAAGGGAATATTACGAGCGTTCACTCCCTAAATGAATATTATGAGGGTTCGTGCCCTAAGGTAATATTATGAGGGTTTGTACCCTAAATGAATATTATGAGGGTTCGTGCCCTAAATGATTATTATGAGTATTCTTGCCCTAAATGAATATTATGAGGGTTTGTGCCCTAAATGAATATTATGAGGTTTGGCTCCCTAAATGTATATTATGAGGGTTAACAAATATTATGAGGGTTTGTACCCTAAATGAATATTATGAGGGTTCGTGCCCTAAATTCAACCATGGGATGTTTGTACCATGTGAAGACAAATGCAACCATGGGAAGATTGTACCTTGTGAAGACATGTAGGAATGTTATGAGGGTTCGTGTCCAAAAAAAATAAAATAAAATAAAACAAGCCCCTGTTTTGAAACTAGGAAATTTTAAAACTTTGGTGATTGTTTAAAATTATATTTTGTTATCAATTTTTTTTAAAAAAAAAGAAATGCCCGAGTTTGATTTTAATTTCAAGAATATGAGAAAGGAAAAAATATATTCTCCTTTTTAGACCGAGCCCTTTTGTAGGACTGCATATGTATCTCACCATAGCAAGAATTAGGTCTAACATAGTTCATATGAATCAAAAATATTTTTCTTTATCAAAATGATATCTTCTGGAAAGATGGTTGGATAGGAAAAGAAAAAAAATCAATTTTAATTGATCATGTCTTATCATTAATTGGTACTAACAGTTAGTATTATGCATATGAGTCACCTTCAACTACTTCTGGACTAATTTGAGGTCAACTTTTAAGTAATCTCTATAGTTTCAAGTGATACCTCAAACATAATTAAGTATTGAAAACATCTATTCATCTTGAATCAAATAAGGGATTAAAATTATTCATATCCTCATGCTTCAAGTGCCTCACCGGAATAAAGTCCCAATTCGCACAAAATAAAAGAATTTAGATCATAGGACATTTTGAGAGTCACTCACACTCAGAAAAAATGTTCAATGAATGAAATTGAAATATAATATGCTTGACCCTTATGTAAGTATCTTCTAATATGAGAACATCGAAAATGAAATCAAGTAGGATCTATTTTGGCTTAAAATGTAGGCTTGGAAAGGGTAAGGTAATCTTTTTGGATAAAGTGACTATTTCCTCCCAAATACTGCACTATGCTCTCAATTTAATTTTTCATTTTCTCATTTGATCTTTGTTTTTTTACTTTCTCCTTTTTTTTTTTTTGAGTTTCTCTCCTTTTATTGGAGTTTTTGTTTACTATCACATTTTTAACATTCACATTGTCATTCGGCTTAAAACTTTGTTGGTACATTCATAGAGATGAGAGTAAAATAGAGTGCTGCATTTATGCATTCAAAAGGATATATGCTAAGAAATGGTTATCAAAATAAAGATGTTTTAGACTCGGAAAGAGAACCACTAGGGTTCAGGTGTTATTTGGTAGGCTTACAAGGCACAATTGGATCAAAGAGAGCCTACAATCCTTTTTCAAATTAGATGTTGCTCAAAAAATTTCCTCAACAAACACTCGGGTCAAGTTCTAGATCAACAAGTCATGTCATTGAACTTTATATCTAAAGCTCACCACACGATGCCCATGAAACAATGAGGTCGATTTTATTTTTAACCCTTAATTTTGAGCAAGAGAATTCTCAACATGTGGCATAACTACAATCAAGAGGTGTCAAGAGAATCTATATAGGTCACAACAAAATTGGTCCACTCTATTATGCCAAATAATTTACACTTTTTCATGCACACTTTTAAGTTTGTTGGTACCAATCAAAACAAGAAGAAAAAAACTTCTTTTTATTATTATTACTTTTATTTTGAGAAAGAGCAAAAAAGTTCTTTTTTTTCAAAATTGGGGGTAGGGGAAGGGAAATGGGGAGGAGAATTACAATATGGGGAATCGAACCCTCACCAACAAGATGGGAGTTCAGGTAGTCAACCACCTGAGCTACTAAGATTCCCTGTAGCAAAAACATTTTTTGAATGGGAATGAAAAAAAATCATTTTTCTTCTTTTTAAACAAAGAAATAAGATCTTCACTTTTGAACTTCTTGAATAAGGATATTCTTTTTTTTTAATAAAAATCTTTTTTGTTTTTTTGAATAAAAAATAATTATTATTTTTAAAAATAATAAGAATCACCGAACGCAAGGAGATTGCTTACGTATCTCGTCAAGGTGAGAATCAGGTGTGCGTAGTTCTGGTGAAAATATATATAAAAGTAATCTTTTCCCTTTTGAATAAATAATTTTTTTGGTTCTACTTTTCTGAATAAAGAAACAAAATCTTTCTTTTTTCAATTTGATCTTCTAAATAAAGATAATAATAATTATTTTTAAATACGAATTCCTTTTTCCCTTTTATTTTATTCTTTTTGAAGAAGAATCACCGAACCCGAGAAGGGTGCCTACGTATCTCATCAAGGTGAGAATCAAGTGTGCGTAGTTCAACCATTTTAAACAAAATTATTTAATACTAAATAATAAATGATTTAATTTTTTTTTACAAGCTAGAAAATAAAACTTTCTTCTATAGTAACAAAATATTTTTCGTTTTCCAAATATTGTGGAATAAAGGAAAGATTTTTTTAGAGTAGTACAATTGATTAAATCTAAAAGGATAATTATGTATTTTCCTTAACTAATTTGTCTTAAAGCAGTCGACATTTAATGTAGCCTTCCCCATAGTCTAACGAGTAGCAGAAATAATGCACATGATGGTTTCAAAAGAGGGTACCTGTCTTATATGGACTTGACCCTAGGTTCGGGTCCCTTTAAGGTAAATGCTCATGATGCAAATAGACCCTGGTTCAGCTAGGTTTTAAACCTTAATGTACTTGGTGTTTAGACCGGCTGTAAAACGAGTAGACAACTCGAGTTTGGGAAGGAACAACTTATCGGTAACAGGGCTTTCTGGCCTCAATGTCTGAAACTTCCCATCCTAAAATTTGTGTAACTAAATTCCTTACCAAGAGCGTAATCGCATCTCCGATATCTCAAAGAAAGGTTCGGGAGCTTAGACCGCATCTCCGAAAACAAATGTATCTTTCATAAGATTCAAAAGGTGCACGAGAAAAAACAGTTATATTATAGTTCAAATAATATCAGTGCAATAAATAAGCAGGCAAATATCACATTAAATCAATGAATACAATATTTAAAATAACAAAGCCATATACAAGTCAGTATTGACAAGCTCGAATTCTGGTTATCCCTAACGGAGTCGTCATCTGTCACACTCCTATTTTATCCAGTGCCAATTTGTAAGTTTTGAAAAATAGAGTTTTTCTAATTAAAGTGACATTTTGAAAAATAGATTATTTTATTTATTCAGAGTCGCCACTTGGAATTGAGTTTTGGTGTTCCAAGTCACCTAATTTAAATCCCTAATCAAAAGAAAATGAATCTTTAGTTTTATTGGTCTGCGAACTAGAAATTCAAGTAAGGAATTCACTTGACCGAGGGGAAGGTGTTAGGCACCCCTCGAGTTTCGTGGTTCTAGCACGGTCGCTTTATTGACTTATTTATGACTTAACATAATTTTGAATAAATTGTATTTATGAGTTTTACAAAAAATATCATTTACCTGCCAATTTTTATATATTTTAAACTCGTTTAACATTGACTATTTTATTAGTGATTTAATTTTAAAAAGTTAATTACAAAAATTGTTTAAAATTCAGAAAATTCACAAAGTAAAAAAAACTTCAATTTTTTTATATGAAAACTTGGTCTTTGTGACTCATGAAAAACATAATTAAACAATCCAATATTTGTTAATGGATCAACATAAAATCATTAATTTAATATTCTAAAAGAAGTATCACTCAAATAAAATGCAAAGAAAGTCACAATTTTATTTTTATTTTATTTTATGTAAGGAAAAAGTGAATGCAATTTTACTAAGAACACAAAATACATTTATACATACCACATTAGTACATTTTAGGAATTATGAATACCTAAAGTCTTTTTCTTTCTTTATTTTAGTCATTAAAATGGAAAGAAAAACATACACAAACTGAAAGCAATATTTTACATAATGAATCAGTGTCCTTGATTATTTTCGGCATCTAAGTTTATTAAGCCATAAACACACTTTATCATAAAAATGAATATGAATAAGAATAGAAACTTAGACAATGAATTTACTTAAACATGAAATAAACTATGTGTTGTTTAAATATGAAATAAACACATAAATAGAGATAATCACATAATATGCCAATTTTACTCAAAGCTTAACAATTCAAAAATACTTCAATAATATAATGTCAAAATTAAATAGACATAAAATTTGAGCAAAGTTGTAGCATGAGAACATGTCTTATACAATTGTGACTCTAAGTCATACAATAAAAATTAAATGCTACCTTTGGTGAATATTAATTCACGAGAAAAATTGACCACAACTATGAGTCACGAATTCGGAATCCCAATGTAAACCTCAACTCAATTTTTTCCTAGATGTTTTTTTTGAGGTTTTTCATTGGTTTTCATGAGTCACGAATTCTAAGTCATACAATAAAAATTAAATGCTACCTTTGGTGAATATTAATTCACGAGAAAAATTGACCACAACTATGAGTCACGAATTCGAAATCCCAATGTAAACCTCAACTCAATTTTTTCCTAGATGTTTTTTTTGAGGTTTTTCATTGGTTTTGGTGTTGTGCAGATTTATTTTTTTTGTTCGTGCCTGTGCATTTTTTATTTTTATTTTTTGTTGTGTAGGTTTATAGTATAGGTTTGTGTATGAGAGAATGTGTGTGAAAAAGAAATGTAGTAATCCTTTTTCTTGACTTTTTCAGCGGTGGGTGTGTTTTGTGTGAATGTGTATGTGTGTTTGTTGTTGTTTTTTTTATTTTTTTGTAGATGTTTGCGTATGTGTCAGTGTTTCTAAGTGTGTATGTATTCTCCCTTTTTTTGCTTTTTAATTAATTGTGTAGTGTATATGTATATGTGGGTGAGTAAGTTAAAAGGTGGGGAATGTGGTGTGGGGAATTTTAGAATTAGTGGGTAGTTGAGTTTGGATTTTATTATTTTCTTTTTATTTCATTTTTTTTTTGGCTTTGTCTTTTTTTTTTGGATTTTGGAAAGAAAAGAAGAATAAATAACTAGATAAAATAAAATGTTAGAAAATTATTTTAAATTAAAAATATATAAAAAAAAATATAACCAACTAAAACTAAAACATAATTAAGAAAATACTAACAATATTTATTAGGTTACTTGATATAAACAAAATTAAAAGAAAACATATATTTTTTTAGAAACTTTCTCTTCTTTTTTTAAAACAAAACTTACAGTAAAATGTGACTATGTTTTTGTAGTTTTCAAATAAAGTTATTATAAATAAGATAAAAACAAAAATATCTAACTTAGATTCAAAAAAATAAATATTTAAATAATAAAAGTTACATAACTTAGGTTTTGGTAAAAAAAATTAGGTGCTAACAAATTCCAGTTTCCCAATGAGCCTGTTATTGAGTGGAAGGGAGATTCTATTGCGTCGAATGGTAAGCTTATTTCTTACCTCAAGGCCCGAAGACTGATCTTTAAGGGATATATGTACCACCTAGTGCGAGTCTGGTTGTGGTGAAGTGGGACATAAGGTGATGGATTGTCTACGTAATCGCAACAAGGGTAAGGATGTTCGTCCTCAAGGCCGGGGTGCTAATACAGTTCCTTTGGGGAGAGGAGGACAATAAGGTGGTGCCCCAAGACACAATCGGTTCTATGCTTTTTATGGGAGACAAAGGGTTGATGAGGTTCCCGATGTCGTCACCGGTATGTTAAAAGTCTTTGATTTTGATGTGTATGCATTGATTGACCCAGGTGCCACTCTCTCTTTTGTTACTCCTTTTGTTGCCAAAAACTTCCATGTTAAACCCGAGTTGTTGTGTGAGCCATATGAGGTGTCTACTCTCATTGGTGCATTTATTGTTGCTAGTAGGGTTTATAAATATTGTCTCGTTGGCATTTTGCACAAAATATTGCAGTTTGACTTTGTTGAGTTGGACATGTTAGATTTTGACATTATTCTTGGGATGGATTGGTTGCATGCATACTATGCTTCTATTGATTGTAGAACCCGTAGGGTCAAATTTCAATTCTCCAATGAACCCTCCTTGAGTGGGAGAGTCATGATGTGGTGGTCAAGGGTAGGTTGATTTCTTGCATTAAAGCCCAAAGGTTAATCTCTAAGGGGTGTCTCTATCATCTTGTGAGGGTGAGGGATATGGAATCTAAAGTCCTTCCCGTAGAGTCGATTCCGACTATTAATGAATTCCTAGATGTCTTCCCAAATAACCTTCCCGGTGTTCCTCCCAAAAGGGAAATAGATTTTGGTATAGATCTCCTTCCCGACACTCAACCTATTTCTGTTTCTCCTTACCGTATAGCCTCGGCTGAGTTGAAGGAGTTGAAAGAGAAATAAGACATTCCCAAGATGGCCTTTCAGACTAGGTATGGGCACTATAAATTCGTGGTTATATCTTTTAGGTTGACCAATGCACCGACTATTTTCATGGATCTTATGAATAGGGTCTTCAAACCCTACCTTGATTTGTTTGTTGTGGTCTTCATTGATGATATTTTGATCTATTCCCATAGTGAGGAGGAGCACGTAAGTCATTTGTGGGTGGTGCTACAAAGGTTGCGCAAGAGAAGTTGTATGCCAAGTATGAGAAATGTGAATTTTGGTTGCAAGAGGTTGTCTTTCTAGGTCATTTGGTGTTGGGGGACGGTATTAAGGTGGATCCTAAAAAGAGGGAAGTGATTAGAAATTGTCCATCAGATATTAGAAGTTTCTTGGGCTTAGCGGGTTATTATCAGAGATTCGTGAATGGGTTCTCTTCTATTGCTTCTTCTATGACTAAGTTGACCCAAAAGAAGGCTAAATTTGTGTGGACCGATGAGGTACCTCCATGCTCGTATGTATCCATGTTTACTAAGTTGACCCAAAAGAAGGCTAAATTTGTGTGGACCGATGAGTGTGAAAAGAGTTTCCGAACTTTGAAGGATAAGCTTGTCTCTGCTCCCATCTTGTCTTTACCAGAAGGGTTGGAAGGGTTCGTTATGTATTGTGATACCTCCCGAATTGGTTTGGGTTGTGTTTTGATGCAAAATGGTAAGGTGATAACTTATGCCTCTAGACAACTCAAGGTGCATGAAAAGAACTACCCTACCATGGTCTTAAATTGGCTATCGTGGTTTTTGCTTTGAAAAATTTGGCATCATTATTTGTATGAGGTGCATTTTGATGTGTTTACCGATCATAAAAGTCTCCAATATGTGTTCACCCAAAAGATTTCAACTTGAGACAACGAAGGTGGTTAGAGCTTCTTAAGAATTATGATATGAGTGTGCATTAGGACCTTAGTAAGGCTAATGTTGTGGCCGATGCTTTTAGAGTATCTATTGGTAGCCTTGCACATGTTGGGGATGAGGGCAAAGAGGTAGCTAGAGAGGTCCATCGGTTGGCTAGATTAGGAGTTAGGTTGATAATGGTGGAGTAGTGGTGGTTGATGGTTCCAAATCTTCATTGATTGAGGAGGTGAAGGCAACGCAAGATCTTGACCTCGCCTTGCTAGAGTTGAAGGCTTTTGTGAGAGATGGTAAGGTGGAGGTTTTCTCCCAAGGGGAGATGGTGCTCTTAGATACCAAGGTAGGTTGTGTGTGCCTAGTGTTGATGTCTTGAGGGAGCAGATTCTTGATGAGGCTCATAATTCTTTCTATTCCATTCACCCCAGCTCTACAAAGATGTATAAGGATTTGAGAGTGGTGTATTTGCGGGGAGGTATGAAGAAAGACATTGTTAAGTTTGTGTCTGGTTGCCATAATTGCCAATAAGTCAAAGCCGAACGTCAAAGGCTGGGTGGCCTACCCCAAGACATATTGTATCCGGTTGTCATAATTACAAACAAGTAAAAGTCGAGCATCAAAGGACGAGTGGCCTAGCCCAAGATATAGAGATTCCTACATGGAAGTGGGAGGAAATTAACATGGATTTTGTGGTTGGGTTACCTAAGACTAGAAAGGGTTATGATTCTATTTGGGTTGTGGTTGATAGGATGACAAAGTCGGCTCATTTCCTTCTGATTAAGACTACATATGGTGCCAAATACTATGCTAAATTATACATATATGAGTTGGTGAGGTTGCACGAAAAGAGGTATTGGTACCAAGGTTAAGCTTAGTACGACCTTTCACCCTCAAACAGATTGCCAAGCCGAAAGAACTATCCAAACTCTTGAGGATATACTTAGGGATTGTGTATTGGAGTTCAAGGGTGGTTGACATGATCATCTTCCATTTATTGAGTTTTCTTATAATAATAGCTATCAATCCAGCTCCTATTGAGGCTCTTTGTGGAAAGCATTGTAGGTCCCTGGTTGGATGGTTTGAGGTGAGGGAGATGGCCTTATTAGGTTCAGATTTGGTTATGTTTCCATGGAGAAGGTAAGGGTGATTATGAAGAGATTGAAAACTGCCCAAAGTCGACAAAAATCCTTGGTTTTGTTGGGACCAGATCTAGTTATGGTGGCTCTTGAGAAGGTTAGGATGATTAGAGAAAGGTTCAAGATGGCCTAAAGCCGCCAAAAGTCCTATGCCGATGTGAGGAGAAGGGATCTTGAATTCAAAGTTGGTGATTGGGTCTATTTAAAGGTCTCACCTATGATGGGTGTGGTCTGGTTTGGTAAAAAGGGTAAGTTGAATCCTAGATTTGTGGGTCCCTGTAGAGTGGTGAGAAGGATTGGCAAGGTGGCCTATGAGTTGGAATTGCCAAATGACATGCATATGGTTCATCCGGTCTTCTATGTATCTATGTTGAAGAAGTGTCTGGATGACCCAAGTGCTATTATGCCACTTGATGTTGTGGGGGTTATTGAAGATAATTTGACTTATGAGGAGGTTCCGCTAGAGATCTTTGATAGGCTGGTGAAGTGGTTGAGGAACAAGGATGTCGTTTCCGTTAAGGTTCTTTGGAGGAATCAACAAGTTGAAAGTGCTATATGTGAGGTTGAGGCGGATATGCAAGAGCGATATCCCTATCTTTTCCATTCTACTCAAGCCTAAGGTACTAATCTAAGTTCTCTTATGTGATTTCAAGTCTTATGTTTCGGCCTTTATGTCATTTGCATGCATTCATGTTTATGTTGGCAAGGTTTTGGTGATTTTTTATGTTCATGTTGAGACTTTTTGAAAATAATGTTTAAGTGCATTTGTTGCATCCATGTTGGGTTCAAAATCTTCATGATTCTTTTTCTTGTGTATGTTTCTTTGACATTCGGGGACGAGTGTTCCCAAGGGGGTGATATTGTGACACCCTGTACCTCTGTGTTCGTATGTATCCATGTTTGAAGCCTCATTTGGTTAGGTTGGGGGTGTATTAGGGTTGTGGGAGACTTCTAGTACTTAGACGAGTTCAAGGCTTCCTTATGAGTTGAGTTTTGGGTGTTGGTTTGTGCTAGGGTCAACTTTAAATAAGCATCACTTTTAGTGTACTTGGAATTGGATGACTGGGGATATGTCAAATGAAAGCCCTTTGAGTTATCTTTCCAACGCACTTTGTTTCAGCTCATTTTGAGTTTGGGTGAGGGAGTTATGACTGTTTTCGTGAGACCCTCCCTTGCAGTGATGTCACACGGGCACCTTAGACGGGTAGTGTGGCTTTGGACAGGTCGTTTGGGTTGTCTTAGGACTGGAAAAGACCATTTTTGGTCTAGGGGATGTGACACGGGCAGTGGTATGGGCCATGTGGCTTTCCACTGACCGTGTGGCTAGCCGTGGGGTGTGTGCAAGTGTGGCATTATTGAGCATGAGGAGGCGTTTTTGGCTAATTGTTTTGCCACGGCCATCTTCATGGGTTGTGGCATGTTTTACTAGTTGTTTTGCTTGGCATGGGGTCTCCTTCGCAATATTGTTCTCACTAAGTGTAACTTCATGGGCCACTACATGGACCGTGTAGCATCACACGGCCCGTGGAGCCTCCCGTCAAAGTGACGATGGCGTTAAGTTTTTCCTAAGTGTTCCAATTTCCAATTTTTCGACTAACTCTCATTTCAGTGGTATTCCACACGACCGGTGGAGTGCTACATGACCCGTATGGGTGTCAGTTTGTCATCATTTTTCCCTTTTTTTCACTAATGGTGTTTTCATGAATTTTATTTATTCTAATGATTTTTTTAGACTATCTAATGCTATCTTGACCTCCCCAAAAGACTTAAACTTTATTCAAAAGGATCAAATTCATTACTCTCAACTTGAATACACTGTCAAATTCTCTCAAGAGTCTTTACCAAGACCCTAATACAAATTCGAGGAAACTCAAGAACAAGTATTGGATTTCAAGACTTCATTTCAAGCTTTCATTCTTTCCCAACTCAATTTTAAGAGACTCAAGGTCTACGGTATGTGGGTTTTAACCATTGGGTTCTTTCACCTGTGGTTACTAACCTTCGTTTTTACCTAAATTGTATGATTCTAAGTTGATTTACTTTTTGGTCTTACTTATTATGAATTTGACTATAGAACTATGTTGGGTTTTCATAAAACTTGTGATTGTTTAAGCATGTTTTGAGCTATGAATTTATGATCTATTTTGTGATTTGATTGGGGGTTTTGATTTATCTTGTTTGAGGGTATTGCCAAGTGTTGGTTGGTGGTTTTAGATTGAGTTTTCTTGGATGATTTCACTCTTGAATTGCATGATCTTATACTAGCATTACCCTCCCCGCCGAGTGTTTGATAAAATGTTTGGTTTTGGATTCTTGAGCTGTTGATGATCTATTGCATGACCTATGACTTGAGTGATTTTCTGATGATGAAAGGAATGTTTATATGTGTTGTTTTCATAGAGAGGTATTTATAGTGTTGTGAGTTGATCATGCCATAGTCAATGAGGGGTATATTGTCTCATCCATCTTGATCGGGTGGTGTTATGCTCGTATTACCATAGTTGAGAGGTATGATACCTCATTCACCTTGTAGATGGTGGTGGTCATGCTGTTCTACCATAGTTGGGGGGTATATATCTCATCCACCTTGTCGGGTGGTGGCAACCTCGTACTACCATTGGTGAGAGGTATGTACCTCATCCACCTTGTAGAGTGGTGGAAATCCTGTACTACCATAGATGAGGGGTATGTACCTCATCCACCTTGTTGGGTGGTGGCAATCCCGTACTATCAAAGATGAGAGGTAGGTACCTTATCCACCTTCTAAGCGGGTGGCATGCCTTAGATTCTAAGTAATAAGTTGCTTGATCTATGATGATCGTCTCTTTCTAAACATGTAATATGTCCTATATAAGCATATTTTACTTCAAGTATCATTCATGCATGTCATATTGCTATATGTTCATTCATTGCCTAATTATGCATTTTGATTATGTTGCTTATCTCTTATTGCATTTCATCCAACATATTTAGTACATTCAAATATACTAACGCATGCTCTATGCCTAAATGATGTTACCATGTAGGAACCGGAGCTCCACTTGATCATCTTCCTCCTCCACGTGGCTAGTGCTACCTTACAAAGCTAGTTGATGAGTCCTCAACTCCGAGGATATACTTCACCTGATTTATGCTATGTAATGACTTCTCTCGTGTTGGAAAATTATGACTATGAGTGTGAGCTAAGAGATTGTCTTGGCCCCTACTCCTATCTATGTATTAGAGGTGTTGTTGGAACCTTATGATATGTTAATTCTATACTATTGTCTTTCTATGCTTTTATGGTATCAATGATGTCCCTTAGCCCCGTATTCCTTTTTTTCTACCTTATATTGTTGTATTATTGTTTCGCGACGAAGGATGTGTAACGATATGCTAAGAGGCTTGTTTGGGGTCCCTTCGGGTTCCCCATTTGTTGTGTTACATCTAGGCCCTAGGCTCGGATCGTGACAGTAGGTTAGGTGAGTATCATCACACCCAGATTTTGGGTCATGACAAAAACCTTCTTGATAATTAGAGAGAGACTTCATAGATTGTGATAGTATAAAGTTGATGTTTCAATTTCTAAGACTTGTTTATTTAAAACTATTTCTTACGATATTGAGTTAAATTCAATTGCTTTTTTTCTAAAACTATCATTTAATTAGGTCATTTACTTAGTTATCCTACTTGAACATCTCCTAATCATTGATTTGAGCCTTCAACTGAATTATTGGATGAGTGATCGAGGCATATGGTTCGCTTGGAAATCAAGAATGGTTTCTGAGTGTTGGCTGTGTTTAAGGTACTCTCCCTTGGCATGACTTTTAATTTGTTTTAGCTCCAAACCTCTTCATCTTCACGCTAATTTAATCCTGCAAATTAAATACACTATTAGACAATCCATAAATTCACGCTAAAAAAAAGATGGATAAAAGTATTAAATATGAGACAAATAGTAACAAAAAATATATATTTTTAGCCTAACATCAAATATTTATATCTTTCGAATGTTTAAATAAACAAGAAAACTCTTGTTTGTGGAATAAATTTCTCGACTTAAAAAAGAATAACAACCTAACTAAAATAATAAAACAAATAAATAAATGTGATATATAATTTTATGTTTTAGGAGAGCAACAAAAATTAGTTGTAGATACTTAACTTAAAATAGAAGACTTGAATTTGTTTTAAAACCTAATAAAGCAATTAAAGTTATGAGTCTTTTGCTTCATGTAATCATAATTTAAATATGGATATCGAATAGGTTTTATTAATAATTTTCTTTAATTTTTAAATTAATTTTTAGTTTTAGATATGTTACTAGTTTATCTTGACAATTTTTAAAATTTTTGAAGTGTAAGAGGTTATCTAGTGAAACCATACTAAATAGAACATTTAAAGAACAACAATAATATAACTTCAGATATAGTAAATATTTGAATTGATCATATATTTAATAAGTGAATGAAATAACAAAGTCTAAAAAAAGCTAACATAAAAGATGAAAACTAAAAATGAGAAAAACTAAAAAGAGATATGGCGAAACCTATGACATATTTAAGACATGATAAACAATTATGGACAGTAATAGTACACGGGACAATATAGATATCCAAAATATTACTAATAGAAAGAGAGACACACTGATCCAAAGTCTTTAGATATTTATCGTATTTTTAGGATCTTGAACGTTAATATTGTTTAATGACAGGTCATCTAACAAAGTCACCAAATCATCATTATTCCAATTAAATAACTCTGATGGACTCTGTGGAGTGTCAACGGAGTTGTTCTGATACTTATTTATAGGCATTAGTGCATCCATTGGGGGGATGTCTACTGAAGGATCCATTTGTGATGTCATTGGAGAATACACTGAAGCTGATAATTGAGGAGCTATTAGTGATGAATGCATCGGGGAAGCAATTGTTGTCGAAGGCGTTGGATTTTTGAAAGTTCTAATATCCATATTTTGAGGTATTAGCGTATCCAATTGTGGAAATATTGACGAAAATATCTCTAAAAATGATAAAGGAGATTGAAGAACATGTGGAGGAGCCCTCAAAGGATCTACTTGATGAAACATTTATTGAAAAAATTCATGTAATGTAGATAATGGAACTGTTGGTAAAGCCACTGTTATTAAAGACAAATTAGGGACAAAAAGTGAATTTGCATCCCTCTGATAGTTTGTTCCATTAGAAAACGTCGATGGAGGAACTATAAGTACTTCTAAACTAATATGGTAAATAGGGGATGGTTTGGACTATCATTGTTCGTCCCACTAGGTATCATTGGTCCAACAATGAATTGAGGGACATTTGATACACATCCCTCTTCACTAATCTTCTTTTTTATTGCTTCATGTACCTACTTGTGTTTTTTCTTGATAATATAACTTAGATCGTTGACATCGTAAGGATGCATGTCAACGGGAGTATCCTTTCCCTTCAACACTTCATACATCTCATTCGTAATTTCTTTCACCCTATTTTCCTTTCTTATTTTTATTAGTTTTTTATTCATTTTATCAATCCTTTTCATGGTGAACTCATCTCTTGTCATCATCTTTTTAGATCTATCATTTGTTGGCAACTGATTAAACTTTGTAAGGATATTTACTGCAGAATCATGATTTGGAAAGACTAGGTTCATTTTTGTAAGGACTATAGATGATTGCAGCTATTTCAACATCACAAAGAATTCTAAGTTCTTCCGCCTTTGTCAATAGCCCTTTTTCTCTTTTCTTGTATAAGACTTTTCTGTCATTTTCATTTTCAATCAAAATAAACTCCACTTTCTTTCTTGACATTGTAAAAGTTAGGAGAAGAAGGAGGAGAAGAAGAAGAAATGTGTTTCTTCAAAAATAGCTTTATTGTTGTTTTGTTTGCCCTTAATTGACTCCTATTTATAGAAAAAATTTAGATTTTATAAATTCTTGAATAGTTTGAATTGAGAATTTTTAGTTGATAAAAATTACTATTTTGGAATAAAACTAAATAATGGTGTATTAGATAAAACTGTAAGGTCTTATCACCTTGAAATATATGAAGTTCGTGGTTCCAATCTTATCCTGACTGACTTTTTTGAGTCAAGGTTCTTATTAGGAAAAGGATTAGTGTGGTTTCTTCAATAGTCTGAATTGAGAATTTTTAGTTGATAAAAATTACTCTTTTAGAATAAAACTAAATAAGAATATACTAGATAAAATTGTTAGGCATTATCACCTTGAAATATATGAAGTTTGTGAGTCAAGCTTATCCTAACTAGCTTTTTTGAGTCAAGCTTTTTTATTAGGAAAAGAATTAATGTGATTTAAATCTATGTTAGAAGTACCCACAAAAGATGGTCTTTGTGTTATATCAAATGCATTTGCATAATCATATTATTCTTTTAGAAAGTTAAAAAAACTAATATAGTTTTTTTTTATGAATGTTTATAATTAAATGAAGATTGAAACAAGAGAATACTTTAAATATTGACTAAAATTTTTAAATGTCAATTTTGATTATATTTGATTGTGCATAAAAAATAAATAATTTTATGACTTATTTTTTATATCTATAAATACAAATATTCATTGAATATTAAATGGTAAAATATGATAGAATAGAATTTTCGCAGCACTTATAGAAGTACATTAATATTTTCTCCAATTTTGGAAGAGATCTTATTTAGTTTATTCGTTATACGTACATTAATATTTTCTCCAATTTTGGAAGAGATCTTATTTAGTTTATTCGTTATACCACTTTCTAACAGTTTGAAAACAAAATCCTACTTAAGTGTATTTTGTTAATATATAATCTGCACCAACCTATCACTCCGCTCATATTTAATATTCTTTTTAGTTAGTTTTGAGGTAAACAAATATGAAATGATTGCACAACATATTGATCAAAATAATTTGTTGACACATACTAGGAAAATAAAAAGAAAAAGAGAAATTAGTTGCAGATTATTGTCACTACCCCATCCCGGCCATGATAGTGTCTGCTAGTTCCACCTATAGGCAAGCCAATTCCCAACCCAAGGGTACCTATCCTAGATCTCTAGTCCAAACCAAATCAATACAACAACAATATATATGCTGAAACCTGCCCAGAACCTAGAAGTCAACTGTACAGAACTACAATAGACACAAGGACATATCGTATACATATATCAATAACCATGATAATATAAAAACTAGGAGTGCACCTAAAAATACCAAACTCTACTGTACAAGGATGATGTCTGGATGCAAAAGATGTTCATCAACTGGAAGGAGACGAAAAAAAGCCAGAGTGGCCGATGCTCACCAAAAGTCCACAAACCACTCCCAAAGTTCCCCAACTCAGCTATCACAGCCCATACTTGGAACTGCACCATGGTAAGATGTAGAAGGTAGGGGTGAATGCCAGAAAAGACACCTAGTATGCATCATCAGTCGACCGAGTGAAATAGTAACCATATCTAAAGCCTAAATACAAAGAAAACTACAACAGTGTAGCAAAACGAACTCATATCAAGGCATAGGCATGTCTGGGAACCCTTAAACCACTACTGAACTGATCAAAGTGAAGAACAATGATAATCTGAACCAACTTAAGTACTGATCATCGATACTGACTAACGAATACTGCGTAAGCCAATACCACAACAACCCCCAATTGAGGTATAGTATTGTACTGTAACACCCCACATTGTATAATACTAGTATCATGCAAATGAAACATGATATGGCTACTTGCTTAGCTTAAATTTGCTAGCTAAATGGAGACGAGGCCCAACGTTGAATTTGTCCAAGTCCAATCATGAATAAAATCCTTGTTAAGAGTGTGACTTCAGCCCATTTATTGGCATCATAAATGGACTATGCTAATAGCCCAAGATAAGGAATAAAAAGAGCCCAAGGTCTTCACAACCCACTTGGCTTATTGGACAAAAACTTAGTGAAAGAGAATTTTGGAAAGATGGGCAGCCAAGGCCCATCAATTTTGGGACTCATTTAGGCCCAAAGGTGAAGTCCAAGTGCAGCATCTACCATGTATCAGCACATGGTCAAAACATCTACAGTAAAATCATCCAAATATGCCTTAAACAAGAAAGTGAAAGTAGCCTAGGTCATTTTCACCTTTGAAAATTTCAGCTTTTCCTAAAAGCTGTCATTTCCTCTTTACTTCATCTCACAAGAAATCCAATACAACCCTCTAGGATTCTTAAAGGAAACTTAGATCTTGAAGGTTAAGATAAGTAGAATTATCCATGTATTTTTTATGTTTGTTCTATGAAAAATAAGATCTATATGTTAGTTATGCTTGTACTAGAAATCTGGACAGCTTGTGTCCTAAGGAGTGTTGTACACTTTTCTTGTTAATTAAGAGGTTTTTCACTTCTTAGGTGGCTGAATTATGAAGTAAGACATATGTATTTAACAAAAGTTGGTTTGACAGTGATGTAACCAGGCTGTTTCACCACTGTTACAGTCCACAAAGATGGATTTTAGTAGGATATCTTAGTC
>DF358962.1:25649-43394 GCA_000787875.1 Solanum virginianum | reverse complement strand
TGTGGATTGCCGAACTAAAAGAGTGTACTTCCACGTTTCCAATGAGACAGTTCTTGAATGGGAAGGCAATGTTGGAGCACCAAAAGGTAAGTTCATCTCTTATTTTAAGGCAAGAAAGATGATAGCTAAGGGGTATATATGTTATCTGGTTAGAGCAAGGGATATAGAGGCAGAATCACCTACTCTTCAATCAGTTCCAAGGTGTACTAGTGTTATTTATACGTAAAAAGGATGGGAACTTGAGAATGTGTATCGACTATCGGCAATTGAATAGGGTGACAGTTAAAAATAAATACCCTCTCCCCAAGATTAATGATTTATTTGATCAGTTACAAGGTGCCAGATGCTTTTCAAAAATTGATTTGAGATCAGGTTATCACCAAGTGAGGGTGAAGGAGGAAGATATATCTAAGACTACTTTCAGAACATGTTATGGTCATTTTGAATTTCTTGTTATGTCATTTGGTTTAGCGAATGCACCAGCAGTTTTTGTGGATCTAATGAATAGGGTATTCAAGCCATTCTTGGATGTGTTCGTGATAGTATTTATAGATGACATTTTGGTATATTCAGGATCAGAAGAAGACCACGCAAATCACTTACGACAAGTGTTTCAAGTTCTTCGTGATAGGCAGTTGTATGCCAAATTTTCTAAATATGAATTTTGGCTAAACTTAGTGGCATTCTTGGGACATATTATATCTCATGACTCCAACTGCACCCGTGCTAGTACTTCCAGAAGGCACCGAGGGGTATGCAGTGTATTGTGATGCTTCAGGAGTTGGCTTAGGGTGTGTACTGACATAGCATGGTAAAGTAATTGCTTATGCATCTAGACAGCTATGACCACATGAGAAGAACTATCCAACACATGATCTTGAGTTAGCAGTGATTGTGTTTTCTTATGCATCTAGACAGGTACGGCCACATGCGAAAAACTATCCGACATATGATCTTGAGCTAGCAGCGGTTGTGTTAGCTTTAAAAATATGGAGCCACTATTTATATGGGGTTCACGTTGACATATATACTGACCATAAGAGTTTGCAGTACATTTTCAAGCAGAAGGACCTAAATTTAAGACAGTGGAGGTGGTTAGAGTTAATAGAGGATTATGACATTGATATACTTTACCACCCGGGGAAGGCAAATGTGGCGGCAGATGCTCTGAGTCGTAAGGCGGTTATGAATAATGTTGACCAGGCCATGATGAGTCAAGGAGTGGCTAAGGACCTATGACAATTAGCTAGTTTGGGAGTTCGCCTTCTTGAAACCCCAAAGGAAAGGATTGTTGTACAAAATGCATCAACATCTTCATTGGTAATGCGGGTCAAAGAAAAATAGTTCGAGGATCCTGTTCTATGACAGCTTAAGGAAAAAGTGAGTCAGGGTATGATAAAGGGCTTTGATCTTACCCAAGATGGAGTACCCTGTTCTATGGCAGCATAAGGAAAAAGTGAGTCAGGGTATGATAAAGGGCTTTGATCTTACCCAAGATGGAGTACTGTATTGTCAAAATAGGTTATGCGTACCTAATATTAGTGGATAGAGAAAGAGGATAATGGAAGAAGCACATTATTCCCGATATTCAATCCATCCAGGATCAACCAAGATGTATCATGACCTGAAGGGAATATTTTGGTGGGGAGGCATGAAAAAGGACCTTGCAAAATTTGTTGCTTAATGTCTAACTTGCCAACAAGTAAAAGTAGAACACCAAATGCCAGGAGGTTATATGCAATGTATAGAGCTTCCAACATGGAAGTGGGATATGATCAATATGGATTTTATTACCAGTTTGCCTCACTCATTTCAGAAGTTTGAGTCCATATGGGATAGTTGATAGACTTACAAAGTTAGCCTGTATGGAAGGAAATATAGGTCACCAATTGGATGGTTTGAAGTTGGTGAAACCACCTTACTTGGGCCAGATTTAGTACAACAAGCCATGGAAAAAGTTAAGGTAATACAACAGCGACTAGAAACAGCCCAAAGTCATCATAAATTATATGCGGATACTAGAAGGAGAGGAATGGAATTCTCAATAGGAGATTGGGTATTTTTAAAGGTGTCTCCAATGAAAGGGGTTATGAAGTTTGGTAAGAAAGGAAAATTGAGCCCATGTTACATAGGACCATATCAGATTATTAAGAGGGTTGGGCAGGTTGCATATGAACTTGAGCTACCCCAAGAGCTTTTAATGGCTCATCCAGTTTTCCATGTCTCAATGCTTTGAAAATCCATAGGTGATCCATCCCGTATCACTCATATTGATGATGTGCAGGTTATAGAAGATCTCACATATGAAGAGGTACCTATTGCTATTCTAGATCGTCAAGTTAAGAAACTAAAGAATAAAGAAATAGCTTCAGTAAAAGTGCTTTGGAGGAACCAGCAAACAACAAAAATAACATGGGAGGCCGAAGACGCAATGAAATCAAAATACTCACTTATTTGAAGCTAAGGAGGAAGTGCCACATGCAGAATTGGGAGCCTTGATAGGTATGTGTATTTAAACATTTATTACATTGGACATGGTTAAACTATCTAGTTATGCTAATATTCGAGCACAAATGTTACTAAGGGGGGAGGATGTAACACCCTACATTTTATAATACTAGTACCATACATCAATTTTGTGACTCATTTAGGCCCAAAGGTGAAGTCCAAGCTGCAGCATCTACCATGTGTCAACACATGGTCAAAAGATCTATATTAAAGTCATCTAAATATGCCTTAAACAAGAAAATGAAACATGATATGGCTACTTGCTTAGCTTAAATTTGCTAGCTAAACGGAGAAGAGGCCCGACGTTGAATTTGTCCAAGTCTGGTCATGAATAAAATCCTTGTTAAGAGTGTGACTGTAGCCCATTTATTGGCATCATAAATGGACTATGCTTACAGCCCATGATGAAGAATAAAAAGAGCCCAAGGTCTTCACAACCCACTTGGCTTATTGGACCCAAACTTAGTGAAAGAGAATTTTGGGAAGATGGACAGCCAAGGCCCATCAATTTTGTGACTCATTTAGGCCCAAAGGTGAAGTCCAAGCTGCAGCATCTACCATGTGTCAACACATGGTCAAAAGATCTATATTAAAGTCATCTAAATATGCCTTAAACAAGAAAATGAAAGTAGCCTAAGTCATTTTCACCTTTGAAAATTTCAGCTTTCCCTAAAAGCTCTCATTTCCTCTATACTTCATCTCACAAGAAATCCAATACAACCCTCTACGATTCTTGAAGGAAACTTGGATCTTGAAGGCTAAGGTAAGTGGAATTATTCATATATTTGTTATACTTGTTCCATGAAAAATAAGCTCTATATGTTAGTTATGCTTGTGCTGGAAATCTGGATAGCTTGTGTCCTAAGGAGTATTGTACACTTTTCTTGTTAATTAAGAGGTTTTTCTCTTCTTGGTTGGCTGAATTATGAAGTTAGACATATGTATTTAACAAAGGTTGGTTTGATAGTGATGTAACCAGGCTGTTTCACCACTGTTATAGTCCACAAAGATGGATTTTTTTGTTGGGTTTATTATGAAGTAAGATATATTTATTTAACAATGATTGGTTTCATAGTGATGTAACTAGGCTTTTTCACCACTGTTACAGTCTACAAAGATGGCTTATTGTAGGATATATTAGTTGTACTCTTAAAAGAAATTTGTGAGCTAAAAATTGGGAATTGTTGTGTCATGACCTTCACCAATTTGGGAGTATTTTTGGACTGTTGTAATATTGGTTTTATATGTAAAAAGACGTTGGATACAGTTTAGCTCAGTTGGAAAAGGTTTGGAACTATCGACGTTGAAATGTAGCGAAGGGATGTAACGTTATACTGCCCATTTGTATGTTATGTAGAATTGTTATGTGTTCTATTTTATGGGCTATTATAAGGCTGTTAAGGCACTAAAATGGATTGTCGATGATATGTATATGAGAATGTGTATTAGAAAATATGTTTAGGGACAAAAAGGTTGAAAGAACACACTCGGGGTTTATGATTTTACACTTGTTGCCCGTATGTTCTAATTTTATGAGTTTGGGCTGCCAAGATGTATTTATTGACTGCTAATACTATTTTTATCACCTACTATGTTGTAGATAAATATTTGGAGTAAGGAAAGGTTGTCTCAAGGTAATAGCGAGGTCGTATTGCGAGGTATGTAAGGCTACTTGATTCATTATTATTTGGCATGAAACCTATATCCCTCCTTGGTACATAAAGGCACTTACCAATTCCAACTCAACTATTGATTATGTCTCAACTCTTTCACATGTTCATATGCTCCCATACTTAGTCACCTTCAAATATGCATATATATTTGAATACCAATATAGACAGAATCATTCTAGCAAATAAAGCTTGATAGGTAGTAGCCCGAGCGGTGGAAGAATCACCTAGCCAGGGACGATCCTATCACGGGGATAGCCTGAGGGACTAAGGAAGAGCCTAGTCAGGGACGAACCCGATACAGTTTACTACTGATCAGTTGTTCATTTGTAGTACGTGTGCTGCGGTTACCAAGCTCCAGGTTGCTTCGGAGCTTTGCGAGTCTAGAGATTTTATTTGCGTATTATATAGTTGGTCAAGATGGGGAATTAGTTGGTCATTTGTATTACATGTTGTGTGCAGATTATATAGTAAAAGTAAAGTAATAAAAAAAACATAAGTACATGATCCCACAATATAATTAAAGGTGGTCTCTTATCCTACACTAGTACATAGAGATATTGTTCCTTATCTAGAGGCTTTGTGGACTATGTAAACTAAAGTGTGGTCATGTTTTGTACTTTAGACAATGAGGCCGTTGGGCCTAGTCATATGCATTTCATTTTGGGCTTGTTATTACCGCTTACTTTCTAAAAGGCATGTTGAATGTAGAAATCCCTTATAATATGTATAGAAATCACATAGATACAGGTTGATTTTTCCGAGCCTTATCAACAATGGGTGATGGTCTACCTTAACGGAATTTGGGGTTTGACATGTACGCGGGTGCAAAGCCCTAGTATCTATGCATATATGCCAACTAGGCCCCCATAAGCCTAGAAGTTACACCTAGGCATAATAATAATGCCGACAAAAAATCACAGAATCCCATTGATCTATCACAGAGCTCAACTTTCCATATCATCAGAGCCAGAGTCAACTGTATGCGGGTGTAAGGCCCTAGTGTCTAAGCTAAAACGCCCCCTAAGCCTTGATCGGTCAACTTATCATGGTTGATTGCTCTTAGTCCAAAGGGTACACTCAGCATAATCAGGGTATGAATAGGTAAATGAATCCACGAGTAAGTAATCACAGGCCTCGACCCAACAATCACAAGTCAATCGGGTCCTCGACCCTATGCTAGCACATGGCACTCAATCCATCAAAAATAGTGTCACATGGGAACTCGAACCCCTAATATCACCCTAGGACTCTACCCCTTGGGTCTTCCGACCTGGCCTTTGATAGGGCAATCAGCTAGGGCCAAATGGTCTGACCATAGATATAACGGTGGGACGTATCCCCTACGAGGAAAAGAATCCCCCTTCTATACTAGTAATGTTTCATCATCATAGTATAAAACACGAGGCCCAGCCCCACAGACCATCAATCATGGGGTCCTCGACCCAAAACTCTGCCAACGCTCAATCCTCAGAATTCGCATCCGCCACCTAGCATCACAGTCGCAGCCACCAGGACAGAAGTACATGGGGAGCATTACCCAGGACCTAGACTCTACAGACATGACCATTAGTGCTCAACGGTGATGGGGAGCATCATCTGGGACAATATGTATCAATCAATCACTCACTCAACCAATCTATCTGAATCCAGAACTCCAAAGTCATATCAAGCCTAGAGCGAACGTAGGCGACAATAATCGCATCATGCCTAGAGTAAATATAGGTGACAACGCTCTCAACCCAGGTATCCCCCAATCTTAATCCAACCCACATAATTGCAATCATCATCTCTCTTAGATACAATAGATACCCCAGCATCAGATTAAACGAACCAATGCACAATAACTATCGGTAACATACCAAAGTATATATATCACAGATCACTGTAGAATCATTCCTTACCAAGGCCAAGTATACCATAACCTCGTCAATCAAAAGTTCCCCGAGTAATCATAGACCATTACGGCAAATCATAAATATCCAGGATACTCAAACCCAACTGAGTCATATCTATACTAGAGTCAAGCTGCAGTATGACATATAACTAATGCACAATTCCTTGGTCATCATATCTCAGTAGCAACATCCTATAAATATCAAACAGGTATAAGTCAAGTCAGAACACATGCCTGCCCTAAGGCACTAGCCTTTATTCGGCCCTTACTAGGTCCTTTCTCTGTGTAAAGCAACTCACAAGGTAGTGTTGGTGTAACCTAAGCTAAGGCTCAAGATACTAGACAATCAGAAGGATGACATCCACTAGAATCATATCGTAGCCCAGCAGAAACAAAGGATATTGCCTAAGACAACCATATGCCGACCCACTGAAATGTGCCCCTCTCAATAGGATGTCAATCCCAGGACTAACCCATGTAACTAGTATCTTATCACAGAAAGCCCATAGGATATAACCTACACCTCGCTAACAGGGCCACACTCCTATCTCTAACCCACCAATGGCTCAGTGTCAACATATCTCATATTACAGGTCATAAGAATTCTTTAGGGGTATATCTATGACCGTCCCTAGAATATAGTGTATCTCTAGTCACTAACTAGTGACACAAGTACATAATAGATAATAGTAGTATACAGAATCATATAAACTACTAGGAAAGATAACAGCAGTATACAAGATCATATAAACCACAGGGAAACATAGAATCATGTTTAATCAAGAAATTTTACAAAAAGTACTCAGTAAAAACATAGATAATCTCAGCCACATCATGCATGTACATACCAACCAGATATACATACTAGATTCAGCGCTCGGGGTAGCATGTAGCCACAGGTCCACCTCAATAGCTAGTATATTCCGGTAGCCTCAGACCACACACAAATACAAGCAAGACTCAAGCTTAGTGTACATGTCTGTCATATGTTCACAGCTCCAACCAACTTTTTTCAGGCCCTTTCCTAGTCTTTAATGTAAGAATTCAGGTAATATAGCAACTATAGCTGACACAGCCCTGAAGACAACAAATACTATCCCATAATGTTATATAAACACAACACACAAATCACATCTAGCTGTATACAACATATACTCCATAACTCAATTTATAAACAGTACATTTCTATTCATTCCAACTCAAATATGCAAACATTTCAGGTCAGTCTAGGGTTTAGAGAAAGCCTAGCCTACCTGAAATTCGACTTCTCTTGCTTGGAGCCAATCCAACCAAGCTTTTCCCCTCCAAATTGCCTCCAAATATTGTTCGGCTATCAAACATAAGTCATAAGGTCATTAGGGCTAATTTAGTTGTAAAATCTTAAGAAACGAGTGAAATTACATCAATTAAGACTAAAATGGGAAAAATCAAGGCCCATGCTCAAAATACTAAACCAATCCATGTAAAATAATCCCACATCATCCTGAGTTAATAGCCAGAAATTAGGCCCAAAATGGACCCCAGAAGACCAAGAAAAGGCCCAAAGACAAAGTTAAAAACTTTACCGGGAAAACATTCTTTTGAAAACTTTCTTGGTCAAAATTCTCAAAATCCAAATAAAATCAGCAAATACCCATCATACTACAGTGTTTCTCTTGGAATATAGAACAATTTAAACATAAATTTCACTTAATTCCATTAAGAAATGACCAAGATATTGCAATATAAAGTTTTCACTCATTCCCGATATATCAATGAAGAAAAAGCTGAGATTTACCTTAAAATACATATCAAATCTTGAGTTTGACTTCACCACAGCTTTTCTTGGAAAAATTTAAGTCATGTCGCCTTTTTAATCACTCAAATCAGATGAAAAATGAGCTTGAAATTGCAGTGCAAAGTTGAAAGGAAATTTATATATAATCTCCGGGAACATGTATATATACACACATAGTTTTACTACTGCCAAGTCACTGCCACATAGTGGTTCCAGGTCATTCCACATGGCATAATAGCTACAGGCGACGTCAACCCTCTCCTATTAGTCCTCCTATTCCTTTTCCCCCGTTTCGAGCTCGTCTTAACTCTGATTTTCGTAAACAAACTATGTAACCCTATAGATTTTGACATTCCAACTCCAATGGTGTGGTCACGATTTCCAATGGAGCTTTCTACAATAAAGTGAGGATCCCATTTCTTTATACGCAACTTTTAATAGAAAGCCCCCCGAGTCAAATCACATCCGGACATCCCCGGTATCAAATGAGGGGTCGCCCTCGACCAAAATCAACATTTCAAAACTAACTGCGTATCAAAATTCTCATCCAGAGCATAGTTTTCAAAAGCATTGACTAGGTCAACTATTAATCAGTTCTGGGGGCCAAATTCACAATTCATGATATAGTTGGACCGGACATGCTCCTAGTCTAACTCGACCATTTCGGAGCTAATGGAATCGTCAGAATTTCATTTCGAGGTCATTTACTAGGACTTTACTCAAAAGTTCATTTTATAGGTATAACTTTTCAGTTAACTCAAAAATCCATATAACTCCCGAATAACCCAACCAATAATTACCCCAATAGTCCCGAGGTTACTATACACATGCTCAAGTCAACGTAATAACAACAAAATTATAGAAATAACTTGGAGGATCATTACAATTATCTTACTAATTTTTATTTAAATAAATACATAAAATTTATTTTGATGATATGTCCTTCTTTTAGGATAAGTATGATAAAAAAAAATATTTTAGTATTCATATTTATTAGACATGAACAAATACCTCAAATCCTAAATGAGCTTTAGGCACGTTAAAAAGTATTTGTTTTGACTAAATGTGGTTACAGATGTTTATGAGAAACACAAAAGAAATTTAATGATGTTGTGGTGCACCTTGCTCAAATTATTTTAATAATTAACTTTAACTATTTAAATCAAGATATGTAGACAAGCATATTATATGTGATATACTCAAGCGAAGAAAATAATTATGCTTCAAAGCTTGGGTATGTAAAAGCTGACAATAAGGATCCTTATCTTGGTTGAGCTTAAGAAAAGTTCAACAATCAAGAACTTGACAAATCATCTCCTGTAACACAGTTTATAAAAAAAAGTTGATTAAGTTGATTGTAAGTCAACAAATCATAAAGTTAAAGAATGAAAAAATTGATCATTTTCAAATAGAATTACACATACAAATTAACTAATTTTAGTGGCTGAAAATTTTAAAATATCAATTAAGGCAATATTCAATATGAGTGAAAAGAACCAATTTAACTGCTACTTTTTAACTAATTGAAATATTTATTGAGAAATATGTCATGATGTGATCTCCCTAATCATGATGGTTGTAATGATCCTGAAGGTCATTTTTGATATTTTAAAAAAATTATCATTGTACTTCTACCAATAATTGTCCCAACTACCATTTGATTGATTGTGAAAGTTTATTTTTTTAAAAAATTTTTTAGAAATTTGAGATTTTGTTAAAGAGTTAAGATTTTAAAAGCTCAAGTAGCTTAATTTTGAGTTTCGGACTAATTTGGAGTTTCAAATCTCATAATAGAATTTTATAAATTTAATCAATTCCACAATGTAAAAATCCGTCTAGGACATTTGTCGAAATAAAATTGGAGTTGTTATGTAGATTTGAGGTCCAAAATTGGATATTTGGTTAAAACTTAAGGGAAGTTTGAATTTTGGTCAATATTTGAGTTTGGGTGCTTGAATTGGATTTCATATGATACTTTTGGTCCCAGAAGGTGATTTTATCTCTAGAATGGGTTTCGATATAATTTTTGAGCAGACCGATTGAGTTTTGGTATTTCCAGCGCCTAAGTTGTCCAAGTTGAGATTAATTAGATTCTAGCTCAAGGAGGACTTGGGTTCAATTTCTGACGATTTTATTGAGTTTGAAATGTCAAATTTGGTGGAGATGCATATATAGTTTTTGTGGAAGGAATTCCAAATAAACCCCGATGGTTGATTCTGAGCTTTTGCGTAGATTGATATTTGTTTACTGTGTTCTGGTGCCTAGGCATCCATTAAGCTAGGATCTAGCTGCATAAGTGACCATTACTTAAGAGATTTGCTTCCACAAAAGTAGATGGTCGCAGAAGTGACTAGTCCCACATAAAAGCAATGCTTTCTCTTTTTTGAGTTGTCGCTTAAGATGACCCTTTGGTTACTTTTGTGACATCTGAGACGTGATTTTAGGACTATTCTCAAGAATTACCTCTTTTAGCTATTTCAGACTTGGGGATCTCATGAGAGGTGATTTTTAAGTGTTTTTGAAAGTGTAATTGATTGAGTAAGTGATTTTGAACTTGAATCATCATAATCTATTGATTATTTATTATTTTTAACATGAAATTGCAAAATTTAAATTGGAAAATTGGGAATTTTGTTCATCAATCATGTTTTACTAAAATTATAATTATAAGTTGAAATTAACTCCGTTTCTTAGACGAATTCTCTAATAGATTCTAATGTCCTAAGGAATATTTTCATGAAATATTTTTTGAATTTCAACCCTTTTTCTAGTATTGGATTTCTAAGCCATTTGGCCCATTTTCCTCGAATTTCATGATTTTAGCATCGTTAGAATTAGAATTCAATTGTGAATCACTTGAATAGATTATGGTGTTTCGGGAATAATCGAAAGTGGAAGGCTCAAGTGTTGAATTGCTTTCTTGACTTTAGCGAGCAAGTAGATTCCTAAACTTTTCTTTGAGTTTATTTAAACCTTGTATTTTCCTTCTTTGTGTATTGGAGGTAATGGGGATTCAAAATGGATGAATTATTCATGAATTGACTTTATATATGTTATGGGGTAATGAAATGGCTACATTGTAGAATGTGATAACTAGACTCATGATTTAGTATATGATTGATGATGTTACTTTTAATATTGTGAAATGTTGGTTGATAATATCGATCCTATATTGAGATAATTGATTTATTAAAATGTTAAGTAACAATAAGTATGACAAAATAAAAGAGAAAAGAAATAAGATTTGCTAAAATGACAAATATTAGATATGTTATTACGGGTTGTAACATTACATAATATTAATTATGGATTTTAACAGTTTAATTACAAGTCATAACAAATATATACATCATACAGAATCCATACCAATTACATACTCAAACATATATCATAACAAATTTGAGTATGTAATTGGTATGAATGAGTACAATGTATATATTTGTTACAATTTGTAATTAAATTATTAAAATCCGTAATTGCTAGAACTTGTAATTCATTATCTAATGTTATAACTCGTAATAACATATCTAATATTTGTCATTTTATCAAATCATTCATAAAAGAAATATTTATGAAGTGCATTATATAATAATATAATGTATGTATAAAATTATACACGCGCAACACACATCACATTTATATTATTGACGAGTTGATTGACTTTTTAAGTCAATATCAAATTAAATTATTTATGATCAATTTTATTTAATATCAAATCAAATTAAACTAAATTACTAATTGAGTTTTTTCTAATTTAACTCATTTTATCAATTCGTACGATTTGTCAATTTTCTTTGGATCATTTGTACAACTCTAATTGCAAGTCTTTTTAGAAATTATTTACAAGTTATTTGTTTGATGTCAAGCAAGCCTTTAGAAAACTGTTACAAGATTTTTTTAGAAGGTTGTTAACAAGTTTCCATGTATATCTATGTATCTACGAAAATTCAGAGTTGTAGATCCAGGGTTTTAAATCTCTCGGTGTCATGTTGCTTTGAACAGTAACCAATGGCAAAAACTTTATTATAGAGCAAGATGATATTTAATATTTATTAGCAAGTTCGCATACAAACGTTAGACTTGTCCTATTGATTTAGTAAAAATTTTACTTACAAGAGGTATTGAGATAACAATATGTATTGAAAATATTAATATGTAGTGTTGAGTTAGAGTTAGAAATTAGTTACAGTTAGTTATGGTTGTTATTAGTTTGTTGCAAGTAGTTAGTCCAACTAATTACTCACACTAATAGTGTGATCCAAATAGTTGTATATATACATATCTCTCTTCAATGAATGAAACAAGTTGTTCATTCCACAAATCACATCTCTTTGTTTCAATTCTCGGAGCTCTTCTCCATGAAAGGATAATGAAACTTTTCATCAATATTTTTAGTTCTTGTTTTGTTATTGTATCAGAGCCTACTAATCCTGACTCTCTTTGCCTCTGTATTAACATTTTTCTGTTGAATCTACATTGCTAAAGCATCTCCTCTCTGCAATTTCACTCTCCATGGCGATGGATGCTCCAATTGGAACCTCTATAAGCAGTACAACCTTTACAAGTAGTACAACCATCGATGTAAGTGATCATTTGTACATTCACCTGTCTAATAATCTAAGTTTCACCTTGGATTATCATTCGATGGAATTGGTTATCGTTCATGTAAGAGAAGTGTTCTCATATCACTATCAGTGAAGAACAAGCTAGTGTTTGTTAATGGTGAATACACCAAGCCTGAAGTATGATCGACAAAGCTTCGCCAATGGGAAAGGTATGATGATATGGCTACTTCCTGGATCTTAAATTCTCTCTCTAAAGACATTACAGACAATGTTGAATATGTGAGCAGTTCAGCAGAACTTTGGAAGGAATTGGATGATCGATATGATCAAGCTAATGGAGCTAAATTATATCAATTCAAAAGGAAATCAGTGACTTAAGCTAGGGTGCATTGGATATTACTGGTTACTATACCAGAATGAAGAAGTTGTAGGAAGAACTAAGTACTCTAGCTGCCAATCACACATGTAATTGTCGATGTACTTGTGGTGCAAAGTATCTCATGTATAAGGCTGAACAGGACAGGCATTTGATTCAGTTCCTTATGGGACTAAATGAAATTTATACAGTGATCAGAGAAAGTATTCTAATGATAAATCCTCTACCTTCTATGGGACAAGCATTTGCACTTCTTGTGCAAGAGGAAAAGCAAAGAGAACTCAAGCCTTATAGCCAAATGTTCACTGAGTTCACTGCCCTTGCTGCAAGCACTTTAGGGACCAGATATTTCGGACAAACTACTTGCCTAGTCAAGGTTTTAGCAATAACTATAATTCTAAAAGTTACACCAATACCAACACCAGTAGACCTAGGTCATTCTGTGAGTATTGCAAGAAACCTGGGCATACAAAGGACAAATTCTACAAACTGCATGTTATCCTCCTCAGGGTTTAGCTATGCATTCACAAAGAAACTTCAACAATGGCTATAGTAACAGGTTCAGTAAGGGAAAAGGAATTGCCACCGATGCACATGCTCAGCCATCAGAAATGAATGTTGGAAAAGATGAAGATCCTACACATAGCAACCACAAAACACCAAACTTGTCCAAGGAATAATATGATCAGTTGGTGAATGTATTGCAACACTTCAATAGTTCCAGCACATAGTAATGCTCAAACTTGTGGAGTTGCTAACTTTGTAAGTACTATTGCTTGCACTTCTTCTATAGATTTTAATAAACTATCTTGTGGATGTTTCAAAGGAAAGACTGACTTGTGGATCCTGGATTCAAGAGCATCTCACCATATGACCTTTGACAAGAAACACCTTAGTAGTATTGTTTCACTGCCCTACCCTTTACTTGTAAAACTACCCAATAGTTAAATGTGAAGGTGACAGAAATAGGAAATGTGATATTATCACCCAAAATCATTTTGTACAAGGTCCTACTGATACCATCTTTCAAGTACAATTTGATATCCATTAGTTCTTTAACCTCACACCTCAAAGGTGTAGTTTTGTTTTCTGATATTACTTGTCTACTGTAGTCCCCTTCACTAAAGAGGCCTCTGGAGATTGGTAATGTACATGATGGACTCTATCTCTTATGCAGAGGATGTCTCAAGAAAACTAGCAACATTTCTGCATCAGAGAGTTGTTTTTCGAATCTAGTTTTTCCTTCTACATGTAATCTTGTTGATAAGATATACTATTCCTGTTACTTTTATTCTCATTCATGTCATTCTCCAACTGTAAACAATATGCCTTTCATTAATAAAGGCAGTGTTTCTTTCCTTTTCATGTGGTGTTTCATCTCACAGTAATAAAGTAGATTTGTTGTGGCATTATAGACTAGGTCATGTGCCCTTTGCCAAGATGAGAGGAATGCCAATCCCTATAATTTTCTCACCTAGACAACCTTTTTTTTGTTCCATATGCCCTATGGCTAGGTAGACCAAATCACCCTTTCCTGATAAAACCACAACTGTCAACATAATTTTTGAACTGGTCCATGTAGATCTGTGAGGACCTTATCATGCTACCACCTATGATGGATACAAATATTTTATCACTTTGGTTGATGACTATAGCAGAGCCATTTGGACTCATCTACTAAGTTGCAAAAGCAACACATTACAAATCATAAAAGTCTTTGTAACCATGGTGCAAATCCAATTCAACACTTCTGTGAAATAGATAAGATCAGACAATGGACTTGAGTTTACAAACTCTGAGACAATAGCCTTCTTAATTTTCGAAGGAATTTTGCATCAAAAATCCTATCCATACACACCACAACAAAATGGTGTGCTGGAGAGAAAACATAAATACCTTCTTGAAGTAGCCAGATCCCTTCTTTTTCAATCGAAATTACCTATACAATATTGGGAAGAATGCCTCCTCATTGCAACATACATCATAAACAGACTTCCAAGTCCCCTCATTGTCAACAAATTCCCTTTTTGAACCATTACATAAGAAAAGACCTGATTATCCTCACATGAGAAGTTTTTTATGTTTATGTTATTCAACCATTCCCAAAGCTCAAAGAACCAAGTTTGAACCTAAGACTACCCCTCACATTTTCATTGGCTACCCCTTTGGTACTAAGGGTTACAAAGTCCTAAGTCTAGCCACAAGAAAGATACTTGTTTCTAGAGATGATACTTTTTTGTGAGTATATTTTTCCTTTTATCTTCCCTGTCAGTCCTAATAAGTTTCCATCTGTATCTAACACTATACATTTTATAGATGATATCCCATAATTACACAAGTCAGACAGTCCATACAGTAACCATGGAAGTGATAATATCACACATCTTAATCTGTCACCTAATCACAGTAACCACAATTCACCCACTACTTGCACCCATACACCTTCACCAGGAAACACTGGATCTTCACAAAATAGACCAACAAAACTTAGAAAGTCTTATAGAGTACACAAAATCCTATCTTATTTGAATGATTATGTCCACAAACTGCCTCCTCTAAAGTTATCATACACACAGTCATAGGACCCATCCCAAGAACCCATTTCTCAAGCCACCACTGCATCCCTTCTCCATGAATCTTTCACATTACATAACCATATAGCATCCAATGCCTTGATCCCTACTAGTCAGCAGTTTGTGAGAAACATCTATCTTGATAGTGAACCAGATTGTTATGAAGAAGCAGCTATGTGTCCTTCTTGGCAAACAGCTATGACACAAGAGTTTGAGGCCTTACATGAAAACAACACATGGACTTTGGTCTCTTTACCCATAAGAAAAAAACCTATTGGCTGCATATGGGTCTACAAGATTAAGCATAAGGTTGATGGATCTGTAGAGAGATTTAAAGCTAGATTAGTTGTAAAGGGGTACACTCAACACCTTGAGATAGACTACACAGAGACTTTTTCCCCAGTTGTTAAAATGGCAATTGTGAGAACACTTATTGCCACTGTTGTCAAGAATAATTGGGATGTTTTCCAGTTAGATGTGAATAATTCTTTTCTGTATGGTGACCTACATGCGGAAGTGTACATGGACATTCCTCAATGACTACAAACTAATTTACCAGGGCTAGTATGCAAATTAAACAAGTCCTTATATGGCTTAAAATAGGCTAGTAGACAATGGCATGAGAAGTTATCTACAGCTCTTAACTCTAGAGGTTATCTGCACTTACTACATGATTATTTTCTATTTTATAAGAAGACAGACACATCCTCAATATTTGTGGTCATCTATATAGATGATGTACTGATCACAAGAATAGACATATGAGATAAATACACTGAAATACTTTAGTTATGATAGTTTTAGAATCAAATATCTGGGGCAAACTACACTATTTCTTAGGATTGGAGATACTATACAAAGATGATGGAGTGGTAATATCACAAAGGAAGTTTCTTCTTGATCTATTAAAAGAGTTTGACTGCCATAATTTTAGCACCCTCAATTCTCCTCTTGATCCCAACATTAAGCTGAGGGCTAAGGAAGGTATTTTGTTGTCTGATCCTGTTTGTTATAGGAAGCTTATTGGGAAACTTAGCTTCTTGACAAACACCAAACTGGATATTGCATATGGAGTACAATATCTCAGTCAATTTATGAATGAGCCCAGAGAACCACATCTATAAGTTGCCATACACATGCTCAGATACTTAAAAAGGGATCCTACACTTGGAATTTTTATGTCCAATAAGCCTGACTACACTATCAAGGCTTATTGTGATTCTGATTGGGCTGCATGCCCTGATTCTAGAAGATCTGTATCAGGTTACATTGTCCTACTTGGAGATAGTCCCATAAGCTGGAAGTCCAAGAAACAAGAGACTATTTCCCTTTCATCAACTGAAGCAGAATATAGAGCTCTAAGGAAAATGGTGGGTGAATTGGTGTGGCTGACTAGGTTGTTTACTGAGTTTAACATCCCATTTCATGGACCTGTTTCTGTCTACTGTGATAGCCAATCAGCCCTACATATAGCTAGGAATCTAGGTTTTCATGAAAGAACCAAGCATATTGAGATGCATTGCCATTTTGTCAGGACAAAGCTCAATGAGGGCCTAATATCTCTCCATCATATAGGAACTGGACAACAGCTTGCTGACATTCTCACAAAAGCTCTAACTGGTATCAAGCATACATCTTTACTCAACAAGTTGGCAGTGATTCCATCATTTCCACCTTGAGGGGGGCGTATTGAGATAACAATATGTATTTGAAATATTAATATGTAGTGTTGAGTTAGAGTTAGAGAATTAGTCACAGTTAGTTATGGTTGTTATTAGTTTGTTGCAAGTAGTTAGTCTAAGTAATCACTCACATTAATTATATGATTCAAATAGTTGTATATATACCTATCTCTCTTCAACGAATGAAACAAGTTGTTCATTCCACAAATCACATCTCTTTGTTTCAATTCTCGGAGCTCTTCTCCATGAAAGAAGATTGAAGCTTTTCATCAATATTTTCAGTTCTTGTTTTGTCAAGAGGTCAAGGGTTCTAATCTGTTGGGCTCAAACTAGCATTACTAAGGTGGCAAACACGAACTTTAACCACTAGCACCACAAGGCTCATTATTTTTACGAATGCAACATTTAATATTTATATATTTTTTATAAATATATATATACACACACAAATATATATGTATATACAAATTTTTAACCGAAACCATTGGGTAGTACGGCTTCCACTACAGACTACATAGATTCGCCCCTCGACAAATTAGAAATATACAAAGGATGAGGAGGAAAGAGTTGCATATATATCCCTTGTATATCATGTATACTTGAAGTTGATTATTTTGTGCATCAGTGAGCTTTTTAATGGAAACTTTGCAAATTTGATTTCGTTTCTCGATTTCAACATCAGAGTGCAATTCCAATG
>DF358963.1:34800-84870 GCA_000787875.1 Solanum virginianum | reverse complement strand
ATCCTAAAAGTCATTCAATTTCCAATGTACAACTTTACGGGGTCTAACAATCACATAATTAAGAAGCCAGATGAAAACCTCCATTTGATTCACCTTGCTTCAATTAGATATTTAGATATGAAACATCATTGTCAGTCTCCTCTCTTTTCCTTGGATTATTAACTAAAAATACTTGGAACTTTATCTCTTGGATATAACTTGTGTATCAATCCTCACTTCCATAGAACCCCATCTTCCTTATAAGTTACGTCACTAAATTTGTACTCTAAATATTTTATTTTAGCCCTACTCAATCTGAATCCTTTAGACTTCAGAATCTATCTTTAAACTTACTAGCATACGTTGCATGTCTCGTCAATTAATAATATATCATCTACAAATAATATAAACTATGACATTTTTTCTCAAATATACCGTGTCAATTCATCTCCAAGGAAAAAATAGATGGTTACTAACGTGCTTCAAAAAGGAATCAAACTAAACAGACAAGAATGGGAATTTTCGCTATTTGGATCTAAGCAGTTCTAAAATAGTAATTAACATAGCACTATTTGGCATATGACAAAAATATAATAGAAGTATCTAAAGTGCACATTTCAGAATCCATTAGGGACTTCTTTGGCAAATAAATAAACTTTCTCAGTGTGTTTCTAATTTGGCAGTAGTACTTGTCAATTGTTAATGACGTGAAAGAAGATGCCTTCTGGAATTTTCCATGACCAATAATAATAAGGGATAAAGACCAACGCTAATGCAAGTGGCCTTTCGGGAGCGGGGTAGGGGGTGGGGGTACTTAACGGGGGTGGGTGGTGTAAAGCAGATGCAAAAAAGTGCCAAATTGTGATTCCCAATTCTACTTCATTTTTCTTCTCTGCGCTCTTCGATTCGCCAGCTCCAGAGACAGCAGACGTAGAACTCCATAGCTGAAGCAAAATCCTAGCTCACGCCTTCGCTTTGAATTTCCCTGTTAGGTAAGTGTGTTGAATTGAATTATCGTATGTTATATACCGGAACATCTGTTTCTGTTTTCCTTTTTGCGTGTGTGTTGAATTATCAGTGGATCTTACGAATTCGAGAAAAAAAGCATCTGAATTTCACTTTCCTTCTGCTCGTATTCATCATGATAAGCTGCATCGCAAGATAAGGATGAATTAGTATTTGTTACTCTTTGGTAGGATTTTTGTTTTGTGACAATCAGAGAGAAAACCTTTTACTTTCCCAGTGAATATTGTCATAATTAGTCCGTTTCAGCTCTCATAGTGTAGTATGCTGGATTTTGAGATGACTAAATATAGGATCGATTTGCTTAAGCAGGCAAGGAATACTCGTTAATTTTGTTGTTTTGCTTGGTGTTTTACTTTAAGTGATTCTCCTCTTCAATTATCAATGAAAGAAGAACGTGATGCTTCCTATTAACTGCTTGATTGTGTTAATTCTGTCATGGTGATGTGCAGGTAGATAAAATGTCAACTCCTGCAAGGAAGAGACTGATGAGGGATTTCAAGAGATTACAACAGGATCCACCTGCTGGTATTAGTGGTGCTCCTCAAGACAATAACATTATGCTTTGGAATGCTGTTATATTTGGGCGAGTCTTGTAACTGAAGTTCATGAATTATGTGCTTTGAATTTAGTTTTATACTTGTCTGTTGGTACATCTGTTTGGCATGTTTAGCCTAGATATAACTAAACTAACTTCTTTCTTTTTTTAATTGTTTTTTCTGGGTGCGGAATGCAGTCCTGATGATACTCCTTGGGATGGAGGTGAGTTTTCCTTGCATTGAAACATTGGCCTTAAAGAATTGCAGAGCACAGTAGTTTGACATATGATGTCAGCTTGCTAATTGTCTGGTCTAATTTTATGTGTGGTTGACTGGTTGTCTATGCAGAGTGTGATGTTTCAATTTTCTAAGCCTGTTTTTCTATCGTTTGATTTTTCATTTATATCTCGTGCCCCCTCTGTCCACGCATGATAATAAAATGAGGAATTTAAAGGAAAAGAGGATGAGAAGAAACAAGTGCAGTTGTAAGTTTTTTAAATCATTCAGCAGGGATGTACCTCTTGCGCATGGTATTTATGATCATATTCTTGTGCTCTGATGGCAAGTATTTCTTTGATCTCCCAAAGAGCTTTCCTGTTTATACCATTATGATTTTCCACCTAATTATCCGTCATTATTCTATCGCTTAATGGCAAAAGTAAGTCTGTGAAGAAGCGCATAGTAATCTTCTATACTGTTCTGCAATAGGTTGTTTGCATTTTGTCAAACTCTATGAAAATTTGGTGATTTTGCTATGTATGGCAGAGGTGGGCTGTTCTATCTGCTTAGCTTTGAGAAATGTCCATCTTGTCTTGCCTAATCTTGTAACAAAAGGATCCTGTTTTGCTATTGGTTGAACTAAAATTATCCTCTAATGGACTTATGGCGTGGTTACATTTTCGTCTGGACCAACCAAGGAATGCGTTATGTATTTGAAGCAATTTTGATTTTGTGCTATTGCTTTTGGCACATAGAAGAGGAAAAAACAAAAAATTCTGTACCTGGTTCTGAGTGAATTATGTGTGGATATCTTCTTTCCTGGCATGTATTTAATACTTTGTTCTGTCATTTGAGAACACCAGGTACGTTTAAATTGACGCTTCAATTCAATGAGGATTATCCCAACAAGCCACCAACAGTGCGATTTGTTTCTCGCATGTTTCATCCAAATAGTAAGTTGGAGGTGTAGTTGTGGTTTTCCGTTCATTAGAGAACTGCATAATGGATTCTAATCTGGAATTTGCTTTTCCATTTCTTTAGTTTATGCAGATGGAAGTATATGTTTGGATATCCTGCAAAACCAGTGGAGTCCAATATATGATGTTGCAGCTATACTTACATCCATTCAGGTATGGAGCTCAGACTTAATTTCAGTCCACATTAAAGAACATTTTGGTAAAAAAGACCAGTTTGTTGTTTGTTTCCTTGAGTTTTACTCGTATGGATGCAATGAAAAGATCTTTCTATCAATAGTGAAATTTAGGTAAGTAGGTGTTGTAAGCAGCAGCTACAGTTATGAATTCTATAAGGGTGAATTTTCCTTATGATTTCTTCCTTTTAAAATAAATAAGTAAATCCATTCCTTATGGTATCTGGATTACTCATTTGTATGCTACTTCTGCGTTGCATGCTTGGATATTTCCATGTGAATTTGTTACTTCTAAATGGGAAAGTAAGTTTAGGAGGACCATGAAAAAGTGATTCCAAAATTCATTGTTTGCAGAGGGTTTTAAGGATTCAGTTGTCAAGCATTCCGCTCAAAAATTAGTACGATCCCCAGAATGTATAGAAAGGGTTCTCTTTGACAATCTGGAAACTGGAAGTAGGATTATTGTGAATCTGTAAAAAATAGGATCTTTAGCTGAAGCCAAACATCAGAACTTTTATCTAGAGGATGGTCTCAAATACTTTTGTTTAAATTATGACAATTCTCTCGGAGGAGAATTTTTTGAGAGATGAGACAAATGCAGCCGGATTTGTCTCATCTCTCAAAAGATCCTATTGGTTGGACACCATTATGATGACCTCCCAAGCTATGCTATCTTGATTCTAACTTCATCTGTGCTGTCAAGGATCTACACACGCATAATGTTATAGCTATAGTGTGCCGCCCATTCCTCTGATTTATTTGTGGCTTCTTCATAACAAAGAGCTTCCTGATCTTTGGCAACTAGGGGCTTCTCAAGGAGCGGGAACTTTTTAAAATGCTTTCTTTGGTCAACACAACACAGTAAACCTAATTGATCCTTTCGTATTATCTATTCTCTTTGATGGTTCATTTTATTTGAGGACAAGTCTATTTTTCCAAACAATAAACAATATCTCAAATCACCCCCAAGTATAAACATTATTATTATTTGGATAAATTTCTTGAGAAAAGCTGGCTGATTATAATTACTAATGAAAATGGGGCTAAAGAGCCCTGTTTGGATATTCAGCTTCAACTTGAATATTATTTATGAATCAATGCTTATTTCATAATTTGGGCTTTATTTCGACTTCAGCTTGAAATGGGGAATATGAAGTTGGAAAACTTGTTTGAGGAGCTTTTTAAGAGAAATAATGGTTTTCAACTTTTCATTCACAAAATTTTAATTTTGTTTCATGGGGTCGAAATGTAACTACTTCTGAATGCTCCTTTTCAAATTCGACCAAATATTATCCAAATGCCTACTTAGCTTTTCTATTTTTTTCTTTGAAAATTGTTACTGTGTGTATTGAGGGAAGGTCTATTTGTTTAGTTCCTAGACAACATTTACTCTTGGGTGTCTTGATCGAGGAGCGAAGTAGGAGTTCTTCTCATGGAATTTGCTTCTCAGATTTAACTCCTTGATTGGCTTAATGGTAGTTGGATATATAGACCCTCTTTACATCCTCCGGTATCATAAGCTGTTGAGTATGTCAGTGTTCATTTAGCAAGAATTTATCATCTTTTATCAAGTAATCTTATTCAAGGCACCTTGAAAGTGCTGCAGGTAGAAAAACTTAGAAGTCTGGGTAGCTAGATATAAAACCAGGACTCACGCTTTTAAGGAATCAATTAACCCCAACATAAGAGGACCTTAACATTTGCAGAGTAATATTGGGAACAGGATAAACCCATATCCTAACGAGTCCAAGTTTAGGAATTGCCAGACATTTCCTTTGATGAAGAAAAGAGATGTTCGGATGAAAATTGAATTATAATTGAAATGTCTCGATAGATGTTGAAATTGTGAAGTTTAATTCTTCACAGAAACCGGGGCAAAACATGTACATATGATTTGATTGTGTTGAACAAAAGACCTGTTACTACAGATGGTAATGTGGAGGTTGGAGGAAATAAGGCAGCCCAGTGCCCTAAGCTCCCATTATGTGTGGGGTCTGGGGAAGGGTTGTGCCACAAGGATCTATTGTATGGGAGGATGGAGGAAATATGGAAGGTAGAAGTAAGCAGTAACACAATTACTGCAACTGAGCATCAAATACAGGAACTTTGATTTCATGCTTAGTCTTTGATCAGTACGTTTATTTCCTGTCCTCTGGTAAATCTATTCAGTTGCCTATAGGATCTTGATTTAGGGAGTGTTGGTGCATGCATCATGAAGATGAATACTATACTCATATCTGGCAGTAAGGGACACGTATATGTTGTACTCTCAAACATTTCATTGCTAAGTTGGAAAACCATTTTGATCATCATATATTTATCCTAACCTATTGCTGTGTTTTGTTCATGGTGAAATCCAGCTTCTGGCCTTAAATTTGTATGTACAGAGATGTAACCTTTGCATGGAGTTTGTTGATCGTCAAAGTTGCCATGTTGGCACCTTTGGTTAATTGTTGACCTGCTTGCAGAAATTTGCTAATAATTTGCAATAAGATCTTTGGAGAGAACTAAATCAATGAGGTACTACTTTGGTCTTTAGAAGGAAAAGTTTTAGGACTGCAATGGGAATGTCTCATGACAAGCACTGCCAAAGTAAGGTGCTTGGCCTTTTTTTTAAATAGCTGCTCTAGAAAGTAATAGTTACTCCTAAGAAACACCATCCAGACAGAGTTTAAGAAGCTTATATTCTGGCATGGCTCAAAGGATATGGACATTTTGGAGCTTGGATGACTCATCTTAGAAGCATTGACTTTAAATTTTGAACTGGTGGTTGTCAGTTGGGGAAGGTGATCAAACAGTTCTTATCTTGCGATGTTAAAGGGCACATCCTATTCTGATTTTACAGTCCTAGCTTAGTAGTTCTTTGCATGGGATCTAGGGACAGGAAGTTGAATAAAAGGGTTATTTGAGGAGACTAAAAAGGAACAGGTCAAGTGAAATAATTTTCTTTCCTTTGCTTGGTTTGGGTGGAAAAAACAAGGAATGAAAAAAGGATCTGTCTGAATGATCTATCTTATCAACTTTTAATTTCCCTCTGATATTTCCTTTCCTCACTTTCACCTGTTTCTTGTTCTAAGAACATTTAGGATGATAAGTTTATATGCCATTTAGACTTGTATATTTTCGTTTGTACAGAAGCTTTTATACAAGATGTTGAGTCTCTAGTTGATATCAGAGGGTCTCTGTTACTCGTACAAGACCATGTTTTTGGCTTTTGATTTTTATGTTTTTCTCTTTTGGAAGTCTTGTAACCAGGGCCGATATCTCTCAGCCTTACCTCTGTGCTAAGACCTTTTTTTTTTCCGGTGGTTAATGAAATCCTGTTACCATTCAAAAAAAAAAAAAGAAGTTGGATAGAATGGAAGAACTGAGTCTTAAATTTGTGAATTATACACCAGTGAAGTTCTCTCCAAGAAATATATATGCCATTTTGGGTGACCTGAACAGCGAAATAGGACTACCTTGTGGTGAAAAGGAGTGTTTGTGTTTGTACTTCTGTTTTTTTTTTTTGTGTATGTCATTTCTTGATAGTGTTACCTGTAATTGGAATTTATATATTTTGATTTCCTATAATCTGTACATCATAGACAAAACAACATACATGGACTTGTTATTACGAGGAGATATGTTTGAGCAATAACTCCTAACTAGCACCTCCTGATGAATGCAGTGTTCAAGCACTTGTGTTGATTATGTAGTGAATAGCATGAAGAGGGGAGCATCAGATTAGAAACTCTTCTTATTTATCATAATTCTATGTCCTTGTATGCTGATGTTTCCTAGATTGTCCTCCTCAGTGAAAATAGACAAGACATTCTGTTAAAACAAAATGAGTCAGGGATGGGGATTGGGATAGGTTATGGTGGTTGATTGGCTGGATTATGTATGGTTGCTTAGTGTGCAAGTGCGAGCAAGGTGATGCTATTGAAGAAGATTATTGGTTTTACATATACTGGGTTACTCCAACCTACTTGTACGTAATAATTGTTAAGTTGGGGAGAGATACGGTTGTAGTTGCTTTTTACCACTGAAGACTTTCGTGCAGACAAGCACCATACACCTTCAGAAAAGAACTTTAGAATTCTTGTTTGCATAATTGATTATAACTTTCTTATTCTTGCAGTCGTTGCTGTGTGATCCAAATCCTAATTCTCCTGCAAACTCGGAAGCTGCTCGGATGTTCAGTGAGAATAAGCGGGAGTACAACCGGAGAGTTAGAGAAATTGTGGAGCAGAGCTGGACTGCAGACTGATACCACAAATATAGTGGTTATTGCAACCCTCAATCATGAGCTTTGGGGGCTCATCTGGGTAATGTTTCCAGACACCTTTTCTTATGGAGCACATTCATGCTAGTCCCAGTATAGTTGCTCTATGCTACTCCCCGCAATTGTTGTTCACAGCTTGTTAAGCTCCTGTAGATTATATCTTCTGTTATCGGATTTGAGTAGATCGTGCTAGTTGCTTCTCCAACAATGATGGTTTTCAGATTCTTCCATTTCCTCTCAAGTTTGGATTTAACTTGTAAGCCTTGCAGACCTAATGTATGATCATATATTGAAATTGAAAAAAAGCAACGACTTTTCATGAGCTTTTGGATCAGTTGCTAACAACTTCGTTTTAGCTTTTTAGTTGGCAGATCTTTTTTCTTACTGACTGGTTATTGATCTTACTAAGTCTATCAGTGAAACAGTTAAAGCCGGGTTTAGATATTTCTAAATAGGTTTAGCAGTGTTAGTATCAAAACATGGTTCCAAATCTATGTTCGAGTTGAATGGGTTTAGACTTTTGGACTTTGTAAAGGTTTGTGACGCAATATCGATTGTGTTTGGTGTGTTTGCAATAAATATTTCTCTCTTTAACTACTCCTATTTAGCATAATACCATGTCTCTGAGAATAAAAGATATCCTCTTTTTTCCCAGGGACAAAGGACTAATGAGTTAAAAATGGCAGGCAACCGTATTTGAGATGATTTTCGACTTATAAAATGAAGTAAAACTATTGTTGTTACCTAATCTCTTTATTTCATTTTAGTTGTCTTAGTAAGATTTGACACTATCTTTAAGAAAAAAATTAATAATTTGCTTATAGAATATTAAACTTTTATCTATGTATCAATTATTTTTAATATATTTGATAATTAAAATGGGATGAAAGGAGTAAGTTCAAGTTTCACCTCAACTTAGTAATCGCATTATATTGAGAATTTCTAATCTTAGAACTTCAATGTTGCTAAATTTTTGGTAGTCTACGACATTAATTATACTGCAGACGGAAAGTATTTGCTTTACAGTAAAAGTTGCAGCGATGACAGAACAATCATATAGTAGCAGTTATAACCATAACATCACTTTCTAGAAATATAGTTCAAAGGACAAAGAATGACTAAAAACAATGACTCACAAGGTGACAAACAAATCAAACTAGCAGAATGACCAAGGGCCCGTGTATGATGCACAAGGCCAACACAAAATGGCCGTGTCCTTTTGCTGATCTAAAACTCAAACAGAGTAAATCACTAGTATATCAAAATATTAATCACTGGTCATTGCACTTAATAGAGGTTGAAAAACCAGCAAGTAGCAATATTCATGCAAGCATTTCACTGCATAGAACCGAAGCATAATAAAACATTTCCAGTATGATATTGTCAAACCAAATGCAGTTTAAGACATAAACATGTATAATAGTGCCCAGAAGTCTTGTGTCAAATTAGAACCAAACAAAGAAAAAACATGATTCTTTTGCATGCACACCCCCAGATGCACACTCCCACTCGACCCTTCTATAATCTATACAAGGAATAGCTTCCTGCTTATGAACACCAAAACGAGAAACCATAATAGAAATATGTTCAACATTCTTTGATACCATATAGCTGTTTAAACTTCCGTAACATTGATCTCTTCAGGCCATGGAGCATCCTGCAAAAATTGATAGCAAAGTTAAGGATGGTATTATAAGGTGTATCCTTACACAAAAAGCCATGTTTGGCATAAAAGAGGAAGTTGTATTCAGATTCTTATTTGATCAGACAAGACAGAAATACAATTAGAGTAGTTCACTAGTAAAGGATGGAGAATTAATCACTGAGAAAACTTTAAAAAAGCTTCTGAAACTCCAATAATAGAAGGATGTCAAAAGGGAAGTTAAACCATGATCTCTTCTTACCATATTCTCTTTATCTTCTGGAAGGACTATCTCTGCATTACCAGCATTAGCAGGACCTATGATAAAGAAAGTTAATAAACCTCGCTAACAACAAGATTTTTATCAAGAAAGGTACAAACAGACATTTACCTTCAACTCCAGCAGATTTCTTTCCCTGTCTTTTCCCCTTTTTCTTATTTGGCTTTTGCTTAGGATTTTCAAGTTTCTTTTTTATGGTACCAGAAACCTCTGTAGATTTTGGAGATGTAACAACCTCTGTAGATTTTGGAGTTGTAGCAATCTTATTAACAGATCTACGGTTCTTAGTTGCAATTTCTTTCTTTGATGAAGTCTCCTTAGTTGGTTCTGCCACTTGACAAGTTTCAATAGCATCTTTGTTCAAGGTTTCGGGTTCTGATTTCTCAGTGCCAGCAACAGATGAAGAGCTATGCACTTCATCATCATGTGGAAGTGTCTCATCTTCAGGTGCATGGGAACAATTCTCAGATACTTGCACCTGCTCAAAATCATGAGAAATATTGTAGCTTTCAAACAATTGTTTCACTGGCTCCCCGAGTTCGAGAAGGCTATGACGTTGCGCATAGGATTTCAGCTCATCCCTCAAACGTTGAAGCGGCTGAAATTAAAAAGACAGAAACAAAAGATATGAGTTAACTAGTCTGTTCTTACAGCTTAATTCACTAACTACAGGCAGTCTTGAACTTCTCTACGACATTGCAGTGGGAAAATTAGTGAAATTCATTAACAGTGAACTTAATTAGAAAAGAATAAAAGGTAGCAACGGCCTTTGATAGTCAAGATACTCAGTAGGGAGAGTATTTTCATTAGATATTCTGTAGAACGGTACCCTGTTGGTGGAACATATATCTTACCTCACAGCCAGCTTCCAAAGCAAGTTTGAAAAACCCAAGAGAAATTGAATGCTTAGTAGCAGATTCAGAGAGCTTAATCTGTGATAGCCAATAGAGTGCAGAGAATAGACGATTGCTTTCCTTTCCATTTGAGGACTTTGAAACTGCTGAAAGCGGTGTATTAGTTTTCCCCTGGTTGATCACAGATCTCTTTGATCTAGCCTCAGAAATAGGAGTGATAGCACCACCTACTGCTCTTGAGGCGGGGCTGGCACTTGACTTAGACTGAATAGACAGCCTTCTTGGAGGTTTGGCAGCAGACTTTTCCTTGCCGAGATCAAGGACACCAATACTCTTGCTAACACTTGAGGCAGGTCTTCCCCTAAAATGGGATATGAAAAAAAATTAAGCAAGCATGCACATCAGAGCAAACAGTATTTGGCTCAAGCAAGAACAAAATGACCGGGAAAAGTGCACATCCTTAAAGTCTCTGCACTTGTGTACATGACAATAGTTCAATTTGTTTAGATTTCGGTTCAGACGGAAAAGTGATAACCACTCTCTGCTACTTTACTAGGCTAGGGGAACAACATAAAGCTATGAAAAACCTTACCTTTAGAGACTGGTTAACATCCGCTTTGGTTAAATAAATCTGATCGGAGGGTTTTCTTGATTCCAGACGAAAAATCTCATGCAGTTAGAAGAAACAGTTTTAGGTCCTATTAAATGTCTCCTAGTAATTTATAGTAGTACACTACAGTAGCATGAAAAGGAATTTCAGAGGAATACAACCTAAGTGTAAAACTCTTCACTGGATAAGGTTTATTGGGCAATTATCAATAACTGCTCAACATGGGACATCAAGATGATTGACCTTTATAACATAGCAGAACATCATGTATACAAAAAATCAGCAATTTTTCTTCCCTTTTTCAAAATAAAAAAAATACGTATTTCTAGGCAAATGAGTGGTACCAGAATTAGGAAATTCTTCATTCAAACAACATATACTCATGCAACCGCCGTCTTTTGACAGTCTAATCACACTAAATTCGCTACACACTAAAAATCGGTGAAGGAGTAACATCAATAGAGACAAACCTTCTCGGAACTGAAGAGTTGGAAGAATCAGTCAGAGGTGGCTTCTCCTCCTTGGGCTTAATGCCTGATCGCAGTGGATATCGAAGAAGCTTCGTTGCTGAGGACAATCCCCTAGCATTCGCTGCAACAACATAAATAAAAGTACAATCACATTTACACGTAGAGAAACAAACGAACGCATAAGCAACAATCATACACGAAAACACAGAGAAATTAAAAAGCGGAGACTAATACCAGAAACAAAGGACTGATCTTTTTCCATTGAGAAATTCTAGGTTTTCCAGACAGATACAGAACGAAAATGATGAGAGAAATAGAGTTGTGAAGTTAGGGCTGGATATATATACTCCCAAAGAGATAGAAGTGGCGTTTGGGCGGGAAATTTTACAACTGCTTCAAAATCAAATCTAAAAAACTTCTGTGGAAACGGCTCTTTGGGCTGGGCCCATCAAATGGGCCCAATAAACACGCTCTTATCATATTGGTTTCAAATTTGAATTCACTAAGGGGCCGTTTGGTTACATACTTGCATTTACAACTAATAATTTACAAGTGAGGACTAACCACTAATGCTTAATCCACAAGCTTAACTCTCTTCCCTATATCTTTCCATCCAAGTATAAAGAGTGTTATTTATTCGTTTCTGACGTTTATACAATCAAGTAAAAAAGAGTGTGTAATTTTTATTCTTCCAGGTGTTACAAGATCAATAAATACATAATATGTATTTGATTATAGGAGAAGGGTAAAAATACATATCTACTTTTATTTATCAGTTAACTAGGTTAGCGGCAGAGCCACTCTTTGGCCAGAGGTTCATCTAATTGAAAATTCTGACTTCGACACTGAATTAGGCATAAATATGAGGTGCAAATATATAGATAATATTTACCTAAAAGGACAAAACATCAAAAGAAAATACTTTAACATATAAAAGGAGTTGTTATCTATGTACTTGTACTTATAATTATTGACATTTCAAATGTAAATTAACGCTAGAATTTGAAATCTTCAATAAAATTGAATGTCTTATTTTCAAACGTACGATGAGTTTAATGTTAAAAACCTTAAATAATAAACTCATTAAATTTTACTATTGAACTCACCTTTGGCTACATAATACGTCAATAGTTTTTCTTTTTTTTCTCCTTGAACCACACGTCCAGTGGTTGTTAATTGCCTCAACAAATATACACTGGTTATTTTAAGTGTTCGTCTCTTATCTATCTGGTATATTAATTTAAAAGATATAGGCATTATTATTTATCAAAATATCAAAAATAGAAATATTTTCATTATAAAAATGAACCTCAATGTACAACCATGATACTGGTATAATTTTATATTTATACAGATAAATTAATGCTAACCGAAAACGAAGCTATACCATACAAAGAACCAGCTTGAAAAATAAAATGTTCTGGTGACAGATAGATGTCCCAAGTAGCAGACGCATTTACTGCAATTCACCTATACACGAGAATAATCTGCAAACCTTTTTACAGGGATTAAGTTCTATCATTGTTATGAACTTGTGCACCCATGATCTGTGCAGGATCAATCACAATTCCATGAATTGGTTTCCGTCTTCGCAAAAAGTTTCTACCAGAAGTGTCTGTTGGAGGATCTTTTAGTTGAACATGAGCTGGTATTGGCATGTTTTGCGAGTGACCAGAAATGCAAAGTGTACCAGAATCATCTTGTTCCCAGTACACTTCTACCATAGTACCAATTGGATTCTCAGCAGATTCTGTTCCTGGGATTTTAACAAATCTTGCTCCTATAGGTATCTGAATAGTCACACCAACAAATAAAACAGTTTTACTTATTTTACAGGGATTCGAATTTTCACGAGCAATTTCATCATGAGAATTGTGAAACCAAGAATATGATAATCAACTTACTTGAAGAGAAAGCCCTGAATTCAAAGTAAGAGTTGCAAAGCTTCCTTCAGCCACATCTTCCAATTCTGCCTGTCTAGCAATGTTCAGAAAAACTTCTTCAAGAGTTGTAAGCCCGAGCTGGATATCTGATATGCCAAATTCCTTCTCTCTATCTTGTAGCTCAGCAAAGAAGTCCTGATTGAGGGTAAAATCCAATGATCACTAAGTGAGCTAAAAGTCAAAACGCATGTGCATATAATTCCACAATAAAGTAGCAAGACCAGAAATGATATTAAACTAATCTCATAGTTGCTATAAAGATATTACCGTCAACAGCTTCTCCTTGTCATGGGGAATAATAAAGGTTAGGAAGGACTTGTTTTCCTCTTTAGGCACCACGCCCAGATGCTGTGGACATAGTTTGCAAATTAGAACCATTTCCTCTAATAGTTTCAGAAAAGCAAGGGAAAAAGCAAAAGACATCTTTGACATACACTCTTAAAGAACCGCTTCACAGCTTCAGATTGAGATGTACTCAAAGAATCTTCTCTTTCAGGAGTCCCATTTGTCCCACCAGAAAAGCTTACATTAGCAATGAAACCAGTTCCAAACCTTGATTTCAATCTTATTGAAGTTCCAATGCAACGAAGTCTACCCTTTGCCATGATACCAATTCGGTCACTTAGGATGTCAGCTTCTTCCATTGAATGAGTGGTCAGGATGATGGCACGCCCTTTTTTTGCATTCTCAATTATGTCCCAGACATGTCTTCTAGTTATTGGATCCATACCAGTAGTCTATGAAGCGTTTTCATGTATTAGAGAAGAGAATGCCATGATAAAAAAAAAATTCCAGCATAATTCAACTCACGAGAAAAACTTCATTTTCCAAAACCTACCGGTTCATCCAAAATGACCAATTTTGGTTCACCAATAAGAGCAATAGCAACACTGAGACGTCGTTTCATTCCTCCACTGTAACTACCAGCTCTCATTCTGGCTGCATCTGTGAGTTTTACCTTGGCTAGTGACTTCTCTACAACCTGCGATTTGATCAAACAATTGGTTAAGCTGGATTTATAATCACTCTATATGCTGATCTTGTTCATCAGATCTTTAGATAGGCAGAAAAACTAGATATAGATTAGGTTTATATACTCTCACCTCTTTTATTAAAGCAGGAGGTAGACCTTTAATGCTGGCAAAAAGACGCAGGTGTTCTTCACCAGACAATGCATCCCAAAGAATATCAAACTATAAAATGACAAAAATGAATGAACTTCTTTTATGTAACCAAAGTATTGCTGGTGTCTTGGTCAGTTCCATGAAAATATCGAAAATACGAACATATAAAGATAAAAGATAGTCACCTGGGGACAAACGCCTATCATCGATCGAATGTTTGACATGCCTGCAGAGCTTCTTATGGACTGACCATATACTAGTGCTGTTAAAATCAGCTTTGGGTTACACATTTAATTTACAATGAACACAAAATGTGTGTGTGACTAAACTATATTACCATCTCCTGCAGTAACAGGTGTAATCCCAGTCAAACAATTAATAGCAGTAGTTTTTCCAGCTCCATTTGGCCCAAGAAGACAAAATAGCTGGTCCTTTGCAAAATTCACCCATAAGCCCTGCAGTATTGACTCCAAAGAATGAGATGCAGATGCATCCAGGAGAAGGTGTAGGATCTCCGGAGGATTATTAAATACCGATGCTAGTTTCTTCTAAATTTTTATCTTTTCAAATGTGTACTTCTCATTTTCCATATGCTATTCTTACACATGTAAAACGTGTACTGAATGAACACTAAAAAAAAAAATTTAAGATAAGCGTCAAACAAGATTCCATGCTCGACTCCTATCTGAACACGTAAAGCATATTTTCTTTTCTCTACTGATGACTAAGGTTTGGACAGAGAAAACAGCTAATGTTAGCTTCTCATAGACCAATAGATAAAATACCTTGATGGCATGAAAGGGAGATTTCTTTTGGCATTTACAACAGCCCATCTTTGTTGTTCCAGGAAATATCTTGACAAGGCCATGCAGTTGAACTGCAACATTAGAATCAACTTCACCTTGCATAGCTTGTCGTTTAACAACATTTTCTTCTTCAAGAACATCTTCATCATCTGGTCTAATACTATCCAAGGCTGGCACTGAACCTGTGCAGCTACAAATACTACCCTCTGAACACAAAATGAACAGCTTTAAAAGTTTTTTACAGTATGATCAATATTTGATATTAAGGTACTAATAAATTTTGGTTACCTTTCACCTTTCCACTTTTGCCTGTCCAGTAGCCAGGATTCAAGAAGTAGAACATTGACTTTCTCACACCAGAAATATTCGGAATTGTGTTATCCAAGTAAATAGCAAGAACAAACCACAGAAAGAATGTTGACACGAGCCATATGTAAATATCGTTCTGTTAATAATAGAAACAACAGATAATGGGTGTATGTAAGATGACTGTATGAGACTGAAAGCAATATTGCAACAAGAAAGAATTAACTGTTAGAAAAAATGAGATCTTTCAAGATAGTCTAATAGTTCCTCGTTAATATTTTGCTTAGCTTGTAAAGGAGATGTGATCATTGTTTCATGGAATGAGTTTTTTAAAGAAGTACAATAGTGGCTGGATAGGTAAGGTCTTCAACCAACCTTTGTAAAGCTTATGAAGATATGTGTTTGTATGCTTTTAAGAAATAAGAACTGGTGAAGGCAGATTTACTGCAGAATTTTTTTCCTCTCTGCAATTCCAATAACCTTTGTAAAGCTTATGAAGATATGTGTCTGTATGCTTTTACGAAATAAGAAGTGGTGAAGGCAGATTTACTGCAGAATTTTTTTCCTCTCTGCAATTCCAAGAACCAAAATTGACAAAGACTCAGAGTCTCTCCTCCCTCCCTCCATAACTCATTCACTTCACTCTCATTCAAAGTCATGGAGCTATAATAATGATGGAAGTGGACAAAAAGTAGCTACTGAGATCATGTACAAACAAATCAAATCCTTACTCTCACAATGCTGCACCTCCCCTCTAAGAAAACTGGAATCTAAAAGAGAAGCCCTATTTTGTAGTAGGAGTCTTACCATAGTTATTACACATTCTGTATCATTAAAAGCACATTTTGTCCTCCCACTCCAGCTGACACCAGGATCTTCAGGAGTGGCAGTTGCATCAGAAAGTAACTTAAGACCTTGAGCAAGAAGATCTGGTGGGAACAATGACCAGATGATCCTATAGCTCTTGGAGTAGTTCTTGCTATAGGGAAATCCAAATGTTGTTACAAGCTGAAAAAATTGAAAGATGAGAAATACATTAATACCAGCGAGTCAGTAATGGATAGTAATAATTCAAAGATGAACACTTGCCTGAGTCATGAAACCAACAATAAAGGTGAAGAAGCCCACAGTTGTTGTTGAAGATGACTTGCTAATAAAAGCAGATACCATATATGCAAAGCCAACCTGGCCACAGGAGCAGAAACAACAATATTCAAGTAATTTGCCTCATTAGAAGTTGCACATAGGTGCAGATTATATTTGGTGAAAGTGTTAAGTTGAATGGTGGAGACGAACCATATTAAGTTGGAAGAGGAAAAAAAGAAGAAAGACGACCCCGAAGTTGTTGTTCAAGAAAAAATCAAATTGAAACATCATCCCAAAGAGAACTATAAGAAGAGAAGAGAGCAGTGTGATGAATCCGTCCCATGTGAACCATGACGACCAATAGGCAGTATCATAGAGACCCATCATAGTCATTGCCTGTAAGAAAAATGTGATGTTCAAAAATTGAAAATCTGCCATAAGTACAAGAATGGCATTATCTCTTACAGAATTGCCAGAGACGTGATACCTGCCGAAGTTTGAGTTCCTTTTCCATGATCAAAGCATTGATTTGGAAGACAAATCCAAACATAGCAACAGCCAAGAAAAAGGTAGGTCCAACGATACCCAAGGCAGAGAAAACTTCAAAAGCAGGATGTGCAAATTCTTTGAGACTGACAACCCAAGTGAAGTTTGGGTCTGAAAATGTAAATAATCATAGGATAAAGGTGAGCTTAGGAAAGAGAGAAATTGATTTAAAACATCATAATCCATTTATTGGATCAAATCCAGTAGTAAATATCACCAAATTTATATTACCTCCAATCAGAGATCTTGCAATTTCACGTTCTGCTGCTAGTTGAAGTGGGATTTGGAACTTAAAAGTTGGATCTTCATAGACACCTCGATTGACAACTGAAGTGGAGTTTGTCTGTATACCATAACTGATTATGCTAGCATTTCTTTCAACAAAGTGCAGAGCTCCAGGACAATGCATAGGATTCTTGAAAAGCCATTCATCAACTTCATCTCGTGTCCTAAATGACAAAACCTGTGTAAAAAAAGACATTGTATGATAGGTCAATGTTCCAAGAAGAATTCTATTGACATACTAAACTGAAGAATGCACCAAACTAAAGGAACCATTGCATGAAATAAATTGGTAAAACAGGATACTGGCACACTCAAAGGACAGCGATCTATCTTTTAACGAGTTAAACTTGGTGCATCAATCCATGATTTACCAATGCAATTCTTAAACTAAATTTTATGCTTGTGTTAATATGCTGAAGGAGTCACATCACCTCCATGACGATAGAGAAAGCTAAGTGAACACTGGACAGATTCTTGGGCTAGAAAACATAAAGATTAATTCTTCTTTATCTTAGGGAGGCAAATCGTGAAGAGGATGATTTGGCAAAATAAGCAACTGTCTTACTAGAATCAACCATGTTTTTCAAGATAGAAGATCTGTCAAGAGAAGTCCGAGACTGTTCAAGTCGAACAAGAGACAGATGATTAACTTGAGACTTAGGCCAGACAAATCAAACAGCGTCAGATTTTGATACGGAAGTTTCACCTCTAACTTTCTGTAGTCTTATCAACTTGTAAAGGTTTGGAATCATCTCATTTTCCTTAATTTTCGCTTTTGTTAAGAATATGTAGAAGGGTGGGAATGTCCACTCTTTTCAAGCAGAATCCCCTTTGCATACTCTCACGCTTTTAAGCAAATCACTAATAATATGCATGCACACCATGTTTTGTGTAAGGAAATGGAAAGGTCCATAAATCATAGAGTCATTGAGGATATAAGATGCCGGGTCTCCCTACTACATATATTTACTTAGTCCCAAATCCTCTGCCATGACAAATTAAATTGAAAAACACACTTGCAAATAACATGTTATCTCCTTCACTTTCACATTTTCACACAGGTCCATTCATAGCCCAAAACCTCGCTAATAGATCTTTACGGTCCTTCCTTTACCTCTTATCCATAGAAAAAAGTTGCTAGGCATTTTTATTTTTTTCCTATTTTGACTTCTAGGAAGCGTCACCTTTATATCTAGTTTACTTGTAAGTTTTACTAGGTACACTTATATATCACTTTTGGAAAACCAACAGCCAAATATTTACTGAACCTAAGATATGGAGAGATATTTCTATAATTAGTTCGTTTCTCTACTATTTCTTTTATCAGGTAAGTGTTTTTAAAACTTATGTATAAAAAAACACAATTCATTTAATTTAGCCCCTTCATGCTTACTATAACTAGTCATTCAACAAACTAGTTCTAGTTGATAAGAGTTACTTCGGAAACTAAAAAGTAAAGTTAAATTTCTCTAGATATTATCTCAATTCCAATAAAATACAACCAAGTAAAGTATGTTTCATTACTAACTGATGCTCTGAACGTGAAAAAGTGAGTCCCGTGGAATAAAAAATTCCCTACATCTAGTTACATCAAGCAAGGTGGATCCATAATTGAACTATATGGTTTTATATTCTAGGACAACTGACCTCAAGTGCTTGTAACAAATTAAATTTTTGTATATATTTAATGAATTTCTTTACAAATATATGGGTGTTTACATCAAAGCTATAGGGTTCTGTTGAGATTATATGTTAGAGCCTACATCGGCCTTGATAACAACGACCCTAAGAGTCCCCTTGCAACATGAGAGACTAGCCACTTCTCCTAAACATAAAAATGCATGAAGTTTCCAAGCATATTATTGTAAGAATAAGCTAGTAAAGAACTGCACTAGGCTTATTATGGCAAGCAGTAATCTGTAAGTTTATTTTCTGAAATAATACAAATTGGATAAAGTGAGTTTATTGCTTGCAAGAAAGATGTACTATCCGATATTTTGGAAACTTTTAAGTAACAAGATCACAAAAAATGACTTCATTTTGGCTCACAATAAACAGAATTATTTCTCCAACAAGAATTTCAAATGAAGTGCTTAAGAAGCATATGAATCAGAGAAGGGAAAAAACAAGGTAGACACAAATAAAACCACAGAAGGTACCACTGTTCTCGCTAACAAAGTGTCATTGTTAAAACATAAGAAAATCACATTAAGAAATGTAGACATGCAAAAGCAACCTAGCAGGATTATAGCACAATTTCTAATGAGGTTTATTTCATGATTCATACTGTTAAGCATTAACTCCACCGGTAATAACTCATTCACATTGTCGGTCCCAAGCATGGACAAAGACAAAGGACAAGGGTTGCCAGGATCAATCAGAAACAGACTCTCTAACCTACATAAAGGTGGGTAAGATTCCATACATCTTACCCTCCCCCAACTTCACTGTTGCTGCTGTTGTTGTTGTAATGTTAAGCATTAATCCTAGATTTATTTATTTATGCAAACAAAAAAAAAAAAAAAATTACTTCGTTAACATTCAAAATGGTTATTTCTCCATAGAAGCGATCTTAAGCGTTATTGAATAAGTTCAACAGCTCTAACAACACAATTTATCCAACTCCAAGTCAACATACATTCCCTATAAGATTATAAAACGAAAAAGGAGAAACTAACCCTGGAAAAACTCAAATCCACTGAAACTCAATTATAACCATTCCGCACAACAAATTTCAGCTCAATATCAAAAGTGCAAATACAGAGATTTTAAAAAAAATTGAAAAAGAAAGTCAACTAGGAGTATATACATACCTTGGAAGAAGGAATCGATCTTCCAGGATTATTCGCCATAATTCCTCTCACAATCTGCTCGATTTTCGAACTCTGAGAACCACTCCAAACAAAATCATAGCAGGGTAAACTGATGAAGTTTTTGTCCTCACAAGGCGGAATTGGCGGCGATACCAGAGGTTGTGGGTCCGGCACATTCTTGTAAGATGAGGAAGAAGAGAAACGAGCTTCGATAGCTCTCTGGATTAGGAATAAAAGGAAGATGAAGAAGAGTGATGCGACAAGCTGAAGACACGTGGCCGTCTTGTTCCGCCATGCGACTAAATAATTCTTCTTTAATAAGGCTTTGTATTGCTGTTTTAGCAGAGGGAATCCCCTCTGCACTTCCATGGCCTTTTTCTCTCTTTTTCTTTCTCTAAATATTGAGGAAGTTATAGTTGTTGCACTTTATATGCAAAAGAAAAATGAAGGCGCGTTTTTCTTACACAAATTTGTTATTTTTCAACTTTTCCCCTTTTTGATTTTTTTTCTTATTTTATTTTTATTTATTTTTTAAAAAAAAATAATTGCTTTTCTTTGACCTATTTAAAATGATTCATTTTTTTTTTATAAAATTTTAATTTTAACTTTTTATGTATCATATTTAAGATCACAAGATTAAAGAACATTTTGATATATTTGATATATCTTTAATTTAGAATTACAAGATTGAAAAATTCTTTATTTTTTTGAATTTTGTGTCAAGTTAAACTATGTTTAAGAATGACTCTCTTTTTTTTTTTTGTAAAAACTTTAATTTCAACTTTTCATCTGGTATGTTTAAACCACAAGATTAAAAAAAAAATATTGGTACATTTGACATAAATTTAGGACCACAAGATTAGAAAATCTTTCTTATTTTGTTGAATTCTGTGTCGAGTCAAACTAGATTATTCTTTTTTAAATACATGGAGAATTAGTCAATAGTTTTGTTTTATTTTTTGTTCTACCTCTTAATATTTTATAGTAGCTCCATCTCGTATCTTAATTTTCTTATAGGTTCATCATCAAATTATGAATGCATGACATTATGTAACAATGGAAGGCGATACAAATATACTTAGATGTTGTATTAATTAAAATAATATAATATGATACAATACACAAAAATAATACGATATGATACATTATAAATCAATACGTAACAATCGTTTTAAATGCCATGGGATCTCGATGGTAAACCCACATTTTATTCACATCAAATTGATTTGATGAAGATTGTATTCATTAGCGAAATATTTTTTTTATTAAATGTATTTAAAATTTAAACATATATACATATAAAAAACAATTTAAAAAAAACAATGCATCATGGGTGTCTAGTTTTGTAATGAACATTCTTAAACTTGTGTGGTTCTACATATGTGGTTGGTGTATTCATAAGGTGGTTGTGAAAACCAAGTATTAAAGAGAGCATTTGGATGGATTTATAGCTTATGGTTTATAAGTCATGAGTCAAAAAATTTAATCCAAGTTTTTTGACTTTTTTTTTTTTAGTTTGGTTTAAAGTAAGTGAGAAAAAAATTATTTTAGCTAAACATCGTAAAAATACTTTAAAATTATCTCAATTTTTAAACACCTAAAATAAGTCAATTCAAGTACTTAAGAGTGTATCTAGTTCGAAGAAAAATATTTTCTAATTTTTTTTTCAATTCTCCTCTGATTAGTTGGAGAAAATTTTTAGAAAACAAGTTCATTAAAAATGAGAAAAATAATTTTCTTCGTAGAAATAAGAAAAATAAGTTTATAAAGAGCATTCTAAATTTATCATCTCTTCCCAACATATCCAATGCTCCCACCTTTGACCGTCCCACCCCCTAACACCATGAGGCCCTACCATCTTCTCTCACCTTCATAGTATTTTACTAGATTACATATAAATATTTTTGAGATAGTATTTTTTTTAATTATCAAATACTAAAAAATAAATGATAGTATTTTTTTAATTATCAAACACTAAAAAAATAAGTAAACAATTCAGTAAACAATTCACTTATTTTCTGCGAAAGCATTTCCCAAAAAAATATTTTCCAATCATATCAAACTCACCCTAAGTTCTAATTCGATAGAATAGAAGGTTGCAAAGTAAAAAATGGATTACGGTGGTGAAGATCTTTCCTTGTTGTTTCTCAGAAATTTCAACAATAAGGTTTGGGCAAGCAACATAGTGAATACTTTAAGCCTTGTGTTTACATTAAGACAATTTCAACAATGACGACAGTCTGGATTGAACTCTCATCAACAAAAAATTTTCACTTTAATGTATACTTCCTTCGTTTTAATAAGAATAATTTTTTTAATCCATTTAAAAAAAATAATCATTTTTTTAGTAATACTTTAATTTCAATTTTCTACGTGACATATTTAAGGTTATAAGATGAACAAGCCTTTCAGTATATTTGTCATAAATTTAATTTAGAACTACAAGATTAAAAAGTTTTTTTATTCTCTTAAACTCCGCATCAAATTAAACTAAATTATTCTTTTTTAAACAGTAATCAGGAAAAAATAGTCTTTTTATTTTGTTTTTCTTTTATCTTTGACATTAACTACTAATTTCCCTTATCATTTTTCAAGTTTTTTTTAAAATGTTATCTTGGATATTGTAATGAAATATGCATTTTATTTATTATTCCTTTCATATCAATTTATTTGTTCTACTTTTTATATTAATCTGTTAAAAAATGAATGACTTTTTTCTTTTTAATAATTCTTTAATTTTAACTTTTCAAGTAGCATATTTAATTGTGACCATAAAATTTAAGTAAATATTAATATATTTTTAATTTAAAATCACATTTTCATTTAGTAATTTCCTAAGATTTTTAAGTAGAGAAAAAAACGCATTGGTCGCCGTAATACAATGCCCAATAAGTCAACCACCAAATCGTGTTGTTGTGAAATATGTCGTGATCTTCACGTTGATCCTCGGCTGTTGTAATTAACTGATTATAACATGATTAACTTTGTTCACATGGAGGGGCAACACGGTCATTTTGTTGTTAGGTCGTGAAGGGTACTTTGGGGTTTTCAAAATATCCAACAATTACACTCCATAGTCGCATATTCCGGAATTATCATAGTAATTATCCATCACATTCACAAATAACAAATTACATAAGTATGTAAATGTCTTCTAATACATGCTTATTAGTGGTGGTTAGTCACTTGATTAAGAAAGAAAATACCTAAATTAATTATGTTTTATAGCTATAGTTTGAGAAATTGCATTTATCAATTATTGTTATAGCTATAGTTTGAGAAATTACATTTGTATATATTGTTATAGCATTGTTTGTATAATTTATTATATAATTCGTGTATTTGTATAATTCGTTATATAATTCGCAATTTTTATATATTTCGCTATACAATTTAATTCGCATACAACTTTTGTATTATTGTGCACGGTATAAATCACACAAATTATATAAAACTCAAAATATAATTACTTATCCCGAACTGTAATTAATTCAAGCTATAGTTATATTAACTTATCCACGTAATTTAAATCTTTTGATACACAATAATACAGTTGAATATCATTTATTAGTTATATTAAGATTCCCCTGGATAGTAAGTTTTCATGAAGTTTCATGCTTCCTTCTCAATTAAGAAAATGAAACTGCACGTCCAAATGATAAGGACTTGTACCTAATATATTATTCAAACTCGTAGACTAGACAACAGATTTTGGAGCACTGTATTTTTCACGTCTCATGTATTGTGACTTTATTAATGGTTAGACTTTGAATATTTTGCATAAATTTATGGCTAGATTAATTTGTAGAATAATGATTTCCTGTTTTTATTTCTTTTTAATGAGACGTATGACTTTTTAAATCTGATTCAAAGGCATTTGACACTGAAAATAGAAAAAGTACAAATTGTCTGGTTAAGAACTAATTGAACTTACTATATATATATATATATATATATATATATATATATATAAACATACTGATTTCATCGCGAACTATTTACGATCTTAAAAACACTCCTCTACTCTACTAACTAAACTAAAATATTCCTTCAATCTATCATAAGTGTTAAAAATACCCTTAGTTTGACAAGAATTTAGGGTGTATTCTACTCTTATTACAAGATCAGAGGTGTATTTGAGTTAGTCAAATAGAGGGGTGTTTTTAACATTATCAATAATTCAGAGATGAAACTAATAATCTGTACCAAGTTTAAAGGTGTTTTTAAATACTTTCTCTATTAAAAATACTTGAAATTGTTTAGCAACAAGGTACGAAGCAGTTATAACAATTTAATAACGATAATACAATTGGAAATACCTTATGATTACAATGATTTAATAATTTTTAAATAAAATAAAAGTTATTTCTTAACTTTTTAATAAACCATTTTATACCAATCAATCATATTTGGTAATTCCAAATTGTGCAGAACCTTCTTTGATGACATTCATTATCATTATCACAATCATAATCTTGTATACAGATAAATTTGACAAAAAAAAATATCAATTTTATAATAAACTAGATAATACATATATTAAAATCATAAAAAATATTTTAACCAAAAACTGTTAATGACGCAATTACTGGTTACTGCAATTCGTCGAATTACAATTAATTACAAAGATTTATCGGTGCAAGAAAATTAAACAATAACAGGCTAGGAGATGAGAGACCTCATTTAATGGCAAGGATTTACAAATTTAAAACTTGTTTATACATTACAAGTAAATATTATTCAATGTAAAAGATGAGAGAGCTTGACAAAAATTTTCAAATTTAAAGAAATGTTTATACGAATCAAGCCAAAAAAGTAAAGTAAATTCATACAAATTAAGGAAAACAAATCTGAAGTAGTAGATGTGCTTTTTATGAAATATAAAAGTTTGAGACAAATTATAAATTCAAAAACCAACAATTATTTTTGGCCTGAAGACAAGTTTGAAGCAGATTTCGGAATTAAAAAACTAGTCTCTTAGAAGCTAGATAATTTTATAGTCAAATAAATATTTGATAATAATTGCATTCAAAATTTATCATTAAACGCGTTCTTCCTCTTTCCATCCATGTTTTTGGTTCATATTTAACTTGGCATATTCCTTAAAAATTAATAAATAAAATGATAATGTCATCATATTATTCCTAATTATTATAATTTATAAGTCATTTAATTTTAAAAAATGAATTCAAAATACCTGGAATATTAATAAAGATAAAATAAAAGTTATTTCTTAATTTTTTAAATAAAATAAATAGATAAATATTTATTTTTAATATAGTAAATCGGATTGAGTTTCTAATATTGTTGAGATCCGCATTTGAAGGCTATTTCGATTTGCTTATTCCTTTAATTCCTTGAATTTCCCAATCATTGGACAGATCTACACGTATATTTTAGCTAGGGGTTATTTAATTTTTACGTAAGACTTCTCATCAACCTATAAAATTTTAGTAATGATTTTACGGTTTTACCTATTTGCATTTAATAAAATATTTTAAATTTAATCATCAAAATATCAATTAGTATTATGTATGTTTATTAAAATTTTAAATTTAATTATTAAATCTTATTTTTTTCTGATCTTAGGTGTAGTTTTTCTCTTTTTTGCAAATTTTAATGGGTCTTAATGGATATGAATGGTTAAGATATATTTTAAAGTTTAGATGATAGTTCTCTACTATTATTTTCAGTTTATTGATAAATATTGTCATTCAATACTATCGACTAACATCGTCTATTACGCATAATCACAATCAATATCGTCATCGATCATTAAAATGAGAATTTTTCAAAAAGAGCAAATACTTGAAATATAATAAGATAAAAATAATTATAATTTGCTAAAATTATGATTTGTAGCTATATTTTATAGGAGAAGGGTGAGCGAGATCGATAGAAGGAGGAGAGAGGCGAGAGGGAGAGGGTAGAGACTGGAGAGAGGCGAATTGTATATATATATTTGTCAAATTGTATGTGTATATTTGTCAAATAATTGTATATGTATAACTAATATATATATGTATTTGTATATCTCACAAGCGAGATCAAGAGAGGGTGGAGCGAGGGCAGATAATAGATAAAAGCGAATGGTATGTGTACATATGTCGAATTGAATATTTTCATCTGTCAAATAATTGTATATATGCAGCTGATATACATATGTATTTGTATATTTAGCAAGAAATTGCAAGAGAGAGGAAAGGGGCGAGAGAGAGGAAGAGAGGAGAGAGAAAATAATAATAAAATCCTAACTGTAGCTGTAAATTGTGTTTTTTTTCAAACTATAGTAGTATAATGTAAATACATACCATATATTTGTCTAGTTTTGTAATTTACTCTTACAATTTACTATTTACCGTCATATCATTAATCATCATTACTATCATCTGCCAATACGCCAATCACCATCATCATTTACTATCGTATATATAACTAAACTATGATTATCATCAACCATAATTATCAATAGTATCGTTAACTAACACAACAAAAATATTAATGTTACTAGTATTATCAATGTTAGTCGCCATCACCATTAGCTACTACACATGACTAATGTCGCTCTCATTTTCCGGCCAACCAACACTCATAACCATTCGATCATCACCATCAACTAAGTACCATAGAATTTTCAAAAATATCTATCCTACGTTAGGCCTTTATGTTATATTATCCATGACCGTGGATATTATGAGGGATGTTGAAGTAATCACAAATTACTTGCGAGAGAAAAAACTGTTTTCTCTATGCAATTACACATATACTGATTTATATGTATTATATTATAATAATAAAGTTATAAACTATATATAGTATAAAATAATTATTTTGATGTTGAAATTTTGTATATTCCATCTTTCTTGAAATGTTTATTTTGCGTAATTGACTGACAATGAAAATTGCTTATACTTTCTTTCGACTACTTCTACGTATTTAAAGTGTCAATATGATATAATTGAAATATTTTTTGAAAAGTCGAAATAACAATTTTTTACTATATGATTATATCTAAAGCAAAGTCGATCAAACTATAATTATTAATTTACCAAATAGAAAAAATACCAAAATCAAACTTAAAAATAGTGAATCATATAGAATTAATTTGACATAATAATATATTTTTAAAATAACTTACAGAATCAAGTTTTAATACAATAATGTTGGATATACAAATAAAATCTTGATAGTTGAAAAAATTAAGAAGTTACATATAAGATGAAGCACCTCATGATGTGAGGCATTTAGAGAAAAATCATTTGAATTTGACCTAAAATAATATTATACCATATTAAGAATATCTTTAAATTGATTTAGCTTAACAACTTATATCATAGTTCAAATTATTGGATTGCGAGCTTAAAGGCACATGCATGCCCAAAAAAAAGAAGCTGCTTGATGGCTTCGATTGTAATAAATACTTAGACAACATGGATTGCACATAGTAAATTCTGAAAATTGACATGTGGACATGGTAATAGGTAAACTTAATTCGAGTGAAAAATTGTCCAATGTGCAAATGAAATTTGAAAAGATAATATCACTCCTTAAGTATACAGTGTCCCGCAAGTAGCTGCTTTTTTTGCAACGCAGTTCGAGAATCGAGATAATTGCACATAAAAAGGAGACTCAACGCACTGGCCACGTCTGTTCATTTTTATTTCTCAATGAAATTCCTTTCACTAACACCAACAAGGAGTTGAATTAATGCGGCCATGGCGGATTTGGTGCATGGTCCAGCGAGCTTCTCCACTCAAGCCAATGCTCTGCTCCGAAAAAATTTTACTTTTCAGGTTTGTTTATGTGTTTCTGACGTTATCTCAAAATATGCTTTAAATTGTGTTTTTTCCAACATAAGTTCAAGCTTTAGCTGTTGAGTGATGTTATTTGATATATATCTTTTTGTTGGTTCACTTATATTGAAATATTTATGTGTGTTTATAAGTGTGATATTTGCTTTTTTTGTGTTTCTTTCTCTTTTTGTTGTAGAAACGAGATGTCAAATCAAATATTCGCCTCATTTCGGTCCCTATAATACTTTGTTTGTTACTAGTTTTCCTTCAAAATTGGGTCAATAAAGAGTTGGATAAACCATGGAACCGATGTGGCTGTAAATGTGTTGGCAAAAATGGTGAAGGCAAATGTGAAGAAGTGTGTGGTATCCAATACTCCGATTTCAACCAAGCCATTAGCTGTTCAATTCCTAGTCCACTGGAGTGGCCACCCTTGTTACAGATACCAGAATCAACGTATCGTGCTCTACGAACTGATTTTATTTCATATGGGGACTTGCCTGATGATTCCTGCAAAATATCGGGTTCTTGTCCAGTTACTATACTTCTGACTGGAAATAATCGGACTTTTGGAGAAAGTATGAATTGTTTTTCTGTGAACTGAGTATTTTTTCTAATACCATTCCAATGTCGAATAATGTGGAACTTATTAATAGGTATGGGTAGAAATTTGTTCAGCAGTGGATCAACTCTAGATTTCTCTGACATTTTCTATAGCTCAACCTATAATGTCTTGGTGAGCCTCTCTGCGTTCAGCTTATTCTATACTGCTCTTTCGATTGATATTCACCATACATAGGTTCAAAATTTACTCTTAAGATTGATGATGAATTGCCTTTCAAATTTTCAGGGTACTGAGTCACAGACTAAGTATGTGAATTTTCTTGAGGCAGCTTTCTTCTCTAACCTGACAGTCTACAATGTTCGGTCGCAGTGTTCTCCTGATTCCACATTTTATCTTCCGTTAGAATTTGGTTCTGTAGCTGTTCAACAAGGTAGTCAATTTATGTTCATTACGGCTTTGTGACTAACCTTAATCTTTTTGATGTTTACATTTTTCATGTGTTATTCAGGAAAAAGGCACAATTCTTTGGCTGAACAAAACTATACCTCTTTTATTGTAGCTTTTGCTATATTACTTGAGTCTACATTCATGGTTATGGTGTGGCCCAAGTAGGATAAGTTTCTATTACGGAAGATCTTTTTAGCTTTGAACTGGTAGTATCACCGGACATACTTCTCAAACTATCTGATTGAATTCATAGGTTTTTACATTGACAAATCTGCAAATAATGGGAAGATAAGCTCATGTACCGTTATTCTGCCTAAGATTAAAGCTTCTATATATACAAGTAGTCGAGTCAAGTATTGTCAAAGAAAATAGATCTTTCCACAAAGACAAGCTTATGTCTTATCCATATTGGGTTTATACAGTTTATAGCTTTGTCAATTTCTGCTGCAGAGATAAGTTGTGTAAAAGGTTTACACTTGTGGCGTAATAGTTCTTATGAGATCAACAATGAGCTGCACAAAGGTTACAGGAACGGGAATCCAGAGGGAAAGATAAACGAGATAATAGCAGGTGTTTTGGTGTTCTCTGCATGAATGTCTTTAAGCATAACTATGCTATTTCACTATTACATTAACTATGCATGTTCTCTTCTTTTGCAGCATATGATTTCCTTAACTCAAATAGAAATGGTTTGAATGTGAGTATTTGGTATAACTCTTCCTATAAGAATGGCAAAAGCAATCAACCTTTGACATTGTCAAGGGTTCCTCGTTCAGTGAATTTGGTAAATCTTCTTTCTCTCCTAGGCTCATCTGTAGGCAAACTATCATTGGCCTTGTATCTTTTGTATTGTCATAATCAAAGTAAAGGGAGTCCTTAATATTGTTAAAGGATCCCCAACATTCATTAGAGTAAGGCATGACAAGGCAAGGGATGAATAGTTTGAGAACTCTACTGCATTTTAGTTCTAACATTGTCGTTCCCCTTTCCCTGCTTTGTGATGCCCTTTATCTCTCAAATACATTTATTTTATACATCTTGAGACATCATTCTATATAAATAATTAAACGCATTTCATATGTACATGCACACGCACACACACAGATATAATAAATAATATTTGACAAATGCTTTTAAAGTCAGAAGTAGTCTTTCTTAATTTCGTATTCTATGATTGCCTTGTCTAGTTATAAGTACTAGCTGGATGGGACCATAGTCCAGTTGAGCATCTTACTTGTGATTTGCTCATCGGACCTACTCTATATTGTCTAATTTTCTTACTCTCTTGGTCAATTTGAAGAAGAGTTATACTTGATTATGACAAGCAGCAGCTGTTATTCAAGGAGTCTGGAGTGATAACTTCGAACATATTTGTTTTTCATAGTGGTATTGGATGATTTCTGTCGATGATTTCTGAAAGACTACTAATGAATCTATTTAAGTAACTCAAGTATTAACTTTGCTGAATAATATGTACAGGCATCAAATGCCTACATTCAGTTTGTGCTTGGACCTTCTGCAAGAATACTGTTCGAGTTTGTCAAAGAAATGCCCAAACCAGAAACAAAACTCACTCTGGACTTTGCTTCTCTCCTTGGACCACTATTCTTTACATGGGTCGTTTCACAACTTTTTCCTGTAAGTAAGTATGTTCTGTTTCTGTTCTATCCTGACGGGACTTGTTCAATTGACTGTCTCAATCATGTCAGGCAAATCTGTTTTCTGTTAATGCTATCCACTGATACCAGCTTGTCAGCAACCCAGTTCCTAGACAACTTTTCTTGGCATTCATCAACTGCCTTGTTTAGTATTTACCTCCTTTTATGCCTAGGAGTCATGAGGACTGAAAGTTAACTCCTTTCAGTCACATTATATGAGTTTTACGTTGTCTTCTTCTTTTTTAATTTTTTGGCTGACCATGGCTTATTTCTTGGTTCATGTACCAGAATAAAAATCTGATTTATTCGATAGAAGAGTTAAGAAAACTTTGCGCCGACTAACTTCCATTTTTAGCTTTTTTTCAAAAGAATGTAATTTTCTATATTAAGTAAGTTTTGTCTCCAACATTCTCATTAAACATGACATGTTTAAGATCACAAGATTCAAAGGGTACTTTTTGGTACGTTGTACACACATCTAGTTTAAGATTACAAGATTCAATAATCTTGTGTACATTCTTAAATTTCGTGTTCATTTATCATACCGTGTCTAGCTTCTTTAGCTCAGAATGTACTGCAGCTTTCAACTTTTCCAAGGTGTTTGGCCAAATTCCACTGTGAAAATATAAAGAAGTAGTTTTTGTTTTCAAAGTTAAAAATGCTATTTGGAAATTGTTAAGCTTATCTTATCAATTTGTATCAGAGTAATTGTTTAAATGGAATAGCCTTTATTTAAATGCTATTATCTTTTTTATTCGTCTTATGATTCTATTTAATATTTTATGCTAGTCATGCTTATTGCATGTTAATTCTGTGCAGGTTGTTTTGATAGCTTTAGTTTATGAGAAGCAGCAAAAACTGAGAATCATGATGAAAATGCATGGACTTGTGGATGGTCCATATTGGATGATTTCTTACGCTTATTTTCTGTTCATAGCTTCTATATACATGTTATGTTTTGTGATTTTCGGCTCATTAGTAGGTAATGCTACTGCTACTCAGTTGAGCCCTTTCTGTTAACTGGAGATGTCTAACACAAATTTCCTTTTTGCAGGCTTGAAGTTCTTTTTGCTTAATGATTACGCCATCCAGTTCATGTTTTACTTCATCTATATAAACTTACAAGAGTCCATTGCTTTTTTAGTTGCTGCATTTTTCTCTGATGTCAAGACAGCCACAGGTTTGGTATCTGCTTTAGAAGTTGCTATTAATGTTGAAAGAATTGCGGATATGAAAGAGAATGTCTATGAGAAGGATGAACCAAATTTTAGTATCTATTTTCAGCAACTAATATGATATAGCTGATTCTGCTTACTTGTCATTGTAACAGTCATCGGCTATATAATGGTGTTTGCAAATGGACTCTTGTCAGCATTCCTTTTCCAGTTTTTTCTCCAAGATGAATCATTTTCCAGTAAGTTCTGTAATAAGGCTGTCTCACTAATTCACGATTTTCATTATTTGTACTGACCTGCAGTTCATTTGGGCCTTTTGATGGGATAGCGTGGAAACTAATGGCATGGTTGTCTCTTTTATCTGCTTACACAGCTCTCAGAAAATACTAAATTTTGTTTAAGGGTGTTCACTTTTGGACACAAACAATATTCTCTTCTCAGAGAAAATCTGCCTTAAGAGATTGAACAGATACTGACTTGTATATATTTTGGGAACTAAAAGAGTGGCTGGTCGAAGGGAAAGGGAAGGCCAAACATCCAGGGAATCAATGTCCCCTAAACCATTAGAATTCCCGAGAAGAGGAGTCTGGTCGTGTTGCTTTAGCGCAATACAACTACGAGAACCTCTCACCCTATTGCTAAATGTTTTTTTTTTTTTTTGAACTGTCCAGGCTATGAATGAAAATTGGGAAGAAATTACTGTTAACATTCTAACTTTCCCTTTCTTTACCAAGTAGAATGGACTTCTATTTTTCATTAGGCAAAGAAAACCAACTTGTCCTGACCTTCCCTTCTGTGCCAAAAAGAATGGTAGAATTGAGATATTGGTCTGTTCATTTGGCTTTATTTCTCCTAATATTTTGTTTGAGTTTTTAAGAATATTTTTATTGGATTTTTGTGACTTTTGTATAACTATCTTCTTGTAAACGCTGTCATGACATTGTAGGAGGCTGGATTACAGTTATGGAGCTATATCCTGGCTTTTCTCTTTTTCGTGGATTTTATGAGTTTTCACAATATGCTTTCAAGGGTAATTATTTGGGAACGGATGGTATGGGATGGAAAGACTTGAGTGATGGAAAAAATGGAATGAAGGAGGTCCTAATAATAATGTTGGTGCAGTGGTTGGTGCTTCTCTTTCTTGGTTATTATGTTGATCAGATTGCTTCATCCGGGAAAGATCCTCTATGTTTCTTGTGGCACTCCCGAAAGAGGCCTTCACCTTCCTTTAGGAAACGTAGTTTTAGAAGGCAGGGGTCTAAAATTTCCGTACAAATGGAGAAGCCTGATGTTGCTCAGGAGGTACACGTTTAACATTCCTTGTGAAAAACATTTTTTGTTGGATATGTTTGTCCATGTCTACAATACTAACCATACAGGACCTCCTTTCAACAGAGGGACAGAGTTGAACAGTTGCTCGAATCAAGTACAAGTCATGCCATCATTTGCGACAACTTGAAAAAGATTTATCCAGGGAAAGATGGAAACCCTGAGAAATTTGCAGTGAGAGGATTGTCACTTGCTTTGCCTCAAGGAGAATGTTTTGGTATGCTTGGTCCCAACGGTGCAGGCAAAACTACTTTTATTAACATGGTCAGTCCTGTTGTCTGTTTCGTGCTTGATGTATCTTTGTAAAAATCTTAAGCTTTAGTCACTCAAGGATGTGATTCTAGCATATTCACTACCTTAAAAACACATCCTGACTGCCCTTCATTTTGTAGTCAGATAAGCCGCATACTGATTCTTCTTTTATGTATTTAGATTGCTAAAAATGAAAGTCAACACCCTTGAGTGATAATTTTCTACTAACAGATGATTGGGCTCATAAAACCAAGCTCCGGTACTGCATATGCTCATGGTATGGATATACGAACAGATATGGAAATGATATACACCAACATGGGTGTATGTCCACAGCATGAGTAAGAATTGCTTTTCTTTGAAGTCGAGTTGACATTGACCTAATACTAATTGTCTTTTCCATTTCGGAGTTTATTTCAGCTTGCTTTGGGAAATATTAACAGGAAGGGAGCACCTACTTTTCTATGGAAGGCTTAAAAATCTTAAAGGAGCAGACTTGACACAAGTATGTTAGTGGCTCACTTCTTCACTTCTACTCTGGCTATTGTGTGCTTGTAAAATTGAACTTACAATACAAAATCTGTTACAGCAGAAATGTTTATTCAGCCTAAGTTGCATCCAATTAACATAACTGATAAAATTGATTGTAATCCTCAATTCTAGTATATCTTTACTGATATTATTCGATCAACAGCACAAGCAATTGGTTGATTCTTTACAGGCAATGAATCGACGAGGCAACTTAAAAAGACAAAATCTTGATGTATAGACTTGGCTCCTCGTCTAAAACAATATATATATATATATATTTGGTTACTTATACTTTTCTGCCTACAGGCAGTTGAAGAATCTCTTAGGAGTGTCAACTTGTTTCATGGAGGCATTGCTGACAAGCAAGCTGGTAAATACAGTGGAGGAATGAAGAGGAGGCTAAGTGTTGCTATTTCACTGATTGGAGATCCCAAGGTATGTTACTCCTACCAATTTCCATCCTCGCGGAAAGATATTCCAAGATGAGTATTGATAATATGCTTGTGGCTTATGTAATTGTCCAGGTTGTCTACATGGATGAGCCCAGCACTGGCTTGGATCCATCTTCACGAAGTAACTTGTGGAATGTTGTCAAGCGTGCAAAGCAAGATAGAGCGATTATTCTCACTAGTAATTTTACATTTCTTCTCTTGTTTCTTTGGTTCCCCTTTGTATGAAGGGTACTGGTAAATGATAATGGGATCTATGCATTATACACCAGTTTGTCATCGTTCCATATTGATTCATATGTGAATTTCATCCCAACTGCAACATATGCTGCACTTTTCATGCCCGACTGTTTTCCTTGTTCCTTTCTTATCGCTGGTTGATGAGATCATTAATATGTTTGCTAATAAGGACAACAATTTCAGCTCATTCAATGGAAGAAGCAGAGCATCTATGTGATCGACTAGGAATATTCGTAGATGGCAGCTTGCAGTGCATAGGAAATGCCAAAGAGGTAATTTTAAGCGTTTAAGAAATCCTGCATATTTCTATTATTGATGCTGTAGCGCGGTTGTAGTGTCAGATATGCTTCTTATCTATCTATTTATACTATATTAAAACTATAAAAGTCCTTAAAAATATTGATTGAACGAAGGAAAATGATTGCCACGGCTATGTCATTTTTGACCTCCCCATATGCTTCTTTCTAAGTGTCAAAATGTTCTGATCTTGTATTTCGAACAGTTGAAGGCGAGATACGGAGGGTCTTATGTGTTTACGATGACAACATCATCAGATAACGAGGACGAAGTGGAGCACATGGTGCGACGCCTATCCCCAAATGCCAACAAGATATACCATCTATCGGGGACACAGAAGTTTGAGTTGCCAAAAGAAGAGGTTAGAATTGCAGATGTATTTCAAGCTGTTGAGAAAGCAAAGAGTAGATTCACAGTTTGTGCTTGGGGTCTGGCTGATGCAACTTTGGAGGATGTGTTTATCAAAGTTGCTCTCACGGCTCATGCTTTCAATGTTCTCTCTTGACATCCATGATGATTCTCCACGGTCAAACCTCGTTATAACAATCATTCGTTATAATAATCTGATTTTCTTGAGAATCAATTTTTTCATATTATATTTTACTTCTCAGTAACAATAATGGCATTCGTTTATCGCAGCACTCTTTGTAAAATTACCTTTCTATAATAGTCATAATTAACTAATAGTATAACAATATTTTGTAAGAAACATTTATGTATATAATAAAATATCAAAATATTTATGGTAAAATCATAATTAATATCATGCGTAAATTTCAAGTATGAATATTTAAAAAAAAATTTATTTTAATTTAAATGATGTCCATCAGTTATGATCATAACTTCAAAATAGTCCGTAAAAGATTGATATATTTACCTTTTATACATTCATATTTTTTCTATCAAATTGATTGACAAATACATTCTTATTAAACAATGATAAACACAATGAAACTATACAACATATATATCCAAACGTTATTTCAACAACACAATAATTACATAATTAAAATATACATACATATATATATATACATCCTCATCGTCATCCGATTCTGAATCTGCAGTAAATTCATGCAGTCTAACTGTCTAAGATCACAAGCAAGAAGTATATTATATAATATAAACGATATTTTTTTCTCCATCCAAATTATGTAATACACTCGTACATATTGAAATTTTGTGGGATTCTATCAGACGTTCAATTCAGTTACAATACTTTATTCTATATTCTAGCGTATATCTATATAAATGTATTATATTTCCTTAAAAGAGCAATCTGAACATTCCACAAATCACTATATATGACCCTCAAATCACAAAGAAATCCCCCTTAAAATTGTTGCTGGGGAAGAGAAAATGGAAAGGGACTCCAAGAAAATGAACTCTCGCCAACAAAATAAAATTTTCAAATAGTCAATTAACTAAGTTATTACGTATTAAAGAAGGACGGTTTAGTTACCCGATCGAACGTCATTAACATTTTGTCCTTTTTTCAGGATATTCATGATCATACGGCATATGAGTGTCCACCAATAGATATGAAGAAGAAGCAAGCATATCAGCATTGAATTTACCACAAAGTAAAGTATGATTCCATTAATATTTTGATGCTTCTCCTTATCCACTATGAAGCTGCAAAAGCAATAATGCAGCTTCCAAGATTAATTAAATTGACTTCTAAAATATCACATAAATTAAGATAAAATGAAAAATATGTGTCTGCATATACATTTAATTAAATACCTAGTTATAATGAATTAATACATATATTTTTTCTTTATTAAATCATTTAATTAGAATAATTGATGGTGAAGTGACTGACCATGTACTGGATATAATGTTGAAAGGGAAGTAGATTAGACGAAGTAATATCCAAGAGAATGCGAAAAGAGCGAAGAAAATATCGGCAATGCTATGAAATCCACTGTATATGCACATTTTTGCAATTTCCATTAGTACATCACTTCCGTCATGAATTAATCCAACCATTGATCCCGCACGTGCCATCCTAGCAAGACAAACAAATTGAAATAGAGGAATTTGTCGCTCAAAGGAAGGAGGATCATTGAAGAGTTCACCCATCTCATTAACCACCAACATGGAACTTTTGTCATTCTTCAACACCCCACCTTGGTGCGTGGGCTTTTCAGAGATCCAACATTGGGTGAGATGAGTCTTGCTCTGATACCATGTAAATTTAGGTCTGGACTTAACTCATACCCCAAAAGCTAGCTCAAAGGAAGGAGGATTACGTACCCGAAAATGTAAGCCAGGAGAACGAGTGATAGTGATGTTATGTGATGAATCATGTGAGCAGCAAAATCAGAGCGTCTTGTTTCCCAGTGGATCAATGCAAATATGGAGTAAAAGTAAAATCCTCCAGAATACATGCTCCATCCTTTCAGCTTTAGGAGTATATTTACGTATTTAGTCATTTTTAAAATTATTTAAGAAGACTTCTCTGTACCAGCTGGCTGTATATTAAAAAAGAGTAACCTCAGTAAACTAAAGTTTCCACTATCCAGGAAAGAATCCGACCACAAGGAATTATTGTATGCAGTCTTACCTAGTTATTTTACATTTCTGTCAGAAATTGTTTCCAAACCAGATGGTTGTATATTAAAAGCTAAAAAAAAATGAAGATATGGAAAAGGGTGTATAGTGCAGATCCTATATCCAATTAAATTTTGTTAAGTTATTAACACATAAAGAAACTAGATATTCCACTTCCCTTATATTACACCAAAAAAAATTACTCAAGTTTACCATCATATATACAAGTTATAGTAGCTGTCTTCCTTTTAAGTTGGATCGAAATAACTAAAATTATAACTCATGTTTCGCAAAATTTATTTTATCAGAGCGTATGATATTATGGCGCGAGCAATGGGATTACGGAAGGATTTGCCAGCCTGTGGCTTCTTGTCGTTGGCTGCACGTTTCGATTAGCATTGAGAAGAAAAAAAAGTTAACAAGACATCCATTCTCTTTGTAACAATTTAAGGGCAATAAAACATATGAAATAGAAATAATTATATACCAAAATCGTATCTTTGCTCATATATATTTCACATGCTTGCATGTGCCAGTAAAAGTCTAATGTACAACACATGAGAAACATACTGTTTACAACAAATTTTAATATGATAAAAAGATAAATTGGTATGACAAATAAAATATGAAGAATCAAAATTTTATTGATAAATAATGTGAGTATAAATTTTTTTCAAACGTAGGATAATATATTTTGATCTCTATGGAATATTTGAGATATGTCTTTTCAAGAGAAATATAATACCGCATGAATTAGGATTTAGGATAGAATAGTCTGTTTACAAATACACTTTTTTTCCCCAAGCAGTTTTTTGTTTATTTCACGTAAAAATAAAAATACATTAAGGTGTATTTTTCTTCTATTTAAGAAAGGGGAAATGGCTCGGTTTTAGTGCATGTGCATTTATACATTTATACTTTGAACAGTTTCTCATGTAATCACTTGATCTTTTAAAATTTCTAAGCTATTTTTTTTACAAAAAAATTACTTATTACGTTTTTTTATTTACCATATTTCCATTATTTTCACCTATTTTCTAAAAATTTCAAAAACCTTTCTTTCCATTCAAATACATTATTTCAGTAATTCAGATACATTAACTCGGTAATCCGAATACATTAATTATCTCTATATTCAATGTATCATGCTTTAAATGTTACCTGTTGATACTTAAAATCCTAATTTTTGTATCCGGATATATTTGGATTGCATATTTTTTAGGGAATATCTATAAATTAAAAAATAATAGGAAAAAATGATAATTATATTTTTACACTGTGATTTATGTAAACCCCTTTTTTTAAAATGATTAAAGCCTAGAAATTTTCTTTATCGTGCATGAAAGTTTAAAATCATATGTCAAAGTTGTGCTTAAATTACAAAATCAAGGTGTTTAATATGTAACAATTATCAATATTCACGGTCTAAGATTAACAAAAATGCGTTGTCCTATTTGTTGAAATTTGCGTTTATACGAAGATTGAATCCCTTAACTGCAAGTATCTTGTCATTCAATTTCATCTTATATTTTTTCTATCCGATAACTGAATATTGATCAACATCAAATAAATTTTGTAGATTCAAGAAAAATCATATAATAAACTAATAACACATGGACTAAACAATTGTTTCCACATAAATCATAAATAGATATTAATATTTTATTTTCTTAATTATTAAGATTATTTAATATCTAAGATGGTCAATGGTAGAATTCAAATTGGATTTGACAACCTAAAGAAGTTGAAAGCAAGTTAGATTTGCTTATTCAATGGTAGAAGTCAATTTGGATTTGATAACCTTAAAGCAAGTTAGACTTGCTTACTTGGAGCTTACTATAAGATATTGGAGCAAAAGAGTTGAAAGCAATAATGGATCTTCATCAGCATGATGAAGAAATGGCTTTGACTACTATGTGCAACATTGTTGATCATAAAAATGATTGGATCATCGATTCAGGTTGTTCTAATCATATGACAGGAGATAAAGATAAGTTGTCAAACTTGACTAAGTTTGAAGGAAATAGAGTCGTGGTGACTGCTGATAAATTCAATATTGTCAATTGCTCATTTAGGCAATATAATTGTGGTACCTCGATTCAATTCACATGAAGTACAATTACAAAAGGTATTTCATGTCCCTTGCATGGAGAAGAATCTTCTATCAGTTGCACAACTCACAAATTCAGAAAATTTTATAGTGTTCAGTCCAAATGATGCCAAAGTATATAACCATATCAGACCCACATGCAAGCCAATTATGGAAGGAAGAATGCTTGAGTCTGTTTACGTGATAAATGCTCAAATAGCATATGCAGACAAGACAAGAAAGAATGAGACAACAAATTTATGGCATAGTAGATTGGGACATGTCAGCTATCATAAAAATTTACTAATTCACTAGCCAACCTATAGGATATTGATTGGCTTGGTAACGGATTAGCAATTATTGGACAGTTATCAAGCAATGTATCGGCTAATCACTTGGTACCTTTTCTTAGATAAAAAATAGTCATACTTTACAAAAAAGTTGAATTCTTTTCATTATTTTAAATGTAATAAAGCAGTGAATAGTGAAAGAAAAAATAGTAAAAATAGAGACGAAGAGGCATAGGTTAGACTTCATAATTTAGAGTAATAGAAATTAAAATGGAAATTAGCACAATAAATGAGTTTCTTTATACCTTTACCTTTTTAAAGCTTTAATGCTTTGTTGACTTGTTCAATATTATTTAAAGCGACATATATATATGATTATAGAAAAACAATTATATAATTACTCTTATATATTATAGTAAAATATTAAATGAGGCTAATATACCTAGAATAAAAATGTAAGTATAGTAAATCACATATGGTTAACGATTTACCGATAAGAAGACTGAATAATCCACTCCCACACATCAGTGTTAATTATAAAACTTTAATTTGTTCCCCAACCATTTATTCGATAAACCAATACCAATAAGGCAATAAACCAATTTTATGATTAGCTTATGATCAGTTATGATTCAATTTGAAACACCCTATAAGTCAGCTCATGTGAGCCAAAAAATAAACAAATTTGTCTTGTGTATTTATTTATTTTATTACTTACATTGAAGTTCCAAGAACTTTCATATTTGTTCCTCCGTTGAGAAAATGAACCTACGTCAAAGAAGATTACTTGTTTAGATGAGTGAATCAGCTAATAATGAATTACTTTAATATTTAGACTTTGAATAGAAATTTTTTATTTGTTAATAAATTACACAACGACTTCAAGCACAACAATGACATCTTGATTGTTCCTTTCTTCTTCTTCTTGTTGAAACATAAGACTTTAAGAAAGAATCTGATCCAGGCCTGCTTTTGGCACTTAAAATAAAAAAGAAAAAATTATCCTATCAAAGAATTAATGGAACCATATATTATATCAAGAAAATGCTGAAAGTTGTTAGCCAATAATGGAAGAAGTACTTTCAGACATTTTTTCTTGTTCCCAAATACTTTCAAAATTTTAAAATAACTTAAAAGTAAAAAATTAGTTGCCCGAATTCGATTTTTTTTGGACAATAGGGAGAGTAGATTATGATGGTGTTTTACAACGTTAGCATTAAAAAAAAAATTACAACACTATTATGAAAACATAACTAATGAAATTTTTTAGTGAGGTTGAAAGAATACAAAATTTTTCTTTGGCGGGGTCTGTTTGAACAGACCCGGCAACTAAAGGAACTTCTTTTTCGAGTTCCTTTAGTTGTCTTTATGTCCATGCATAAGGCGGTCACCCTAGCGGGCTATGATTTCATAAAAACAGTTGTGAAACTGAAACGATGTTCAGGTTTTCTACATACTACTTTGTATTTAAAAGAACGGACAGTTTCCTTCAGTATTATTATGCTGGATGTTATTCTAAAAATAATCCCATATCTATTCCAGTTTCATTGACCCGATATGAAATTTCCAAGATCATACCTACGAATAAAAGTTATTGTTGTAATCTAATTCTAGCCTAACCATGAGTGTGACTATGAAAAGTATCACTTGAAAAATTCTGCTCTCATATGAATACGAAAAATATATACACACTCATTTTATCTCCTTGCATAATTTTCCACAGGATCGTCAGAAAATTCCAAGTAATAAAGACAACAAATGTATGACAACTTTGAAAGGCTACATAAAATAATCCCTCCATCTAATATAACAGGTATCCACTATTGATTTGGTATATGAATTAAGAAGCAGTAATGGTAGATGTAATTTTATCAAATTACTTTTTAAAAATAATAAATATAATATCTTAAAAAATATAATAAAAAATGATTATAATTAATATTAAGGACAAATATAAAATTATATTTTAATTTCATAAAATGAACAAATATTATTGAATATTTAGTATATTGAATAAGTAAAATGAAACTAGGAAATACTAGTGAAAGAGCAGACTTTGCAACTTTTTGAAAAGGACATAACATGATAAGTTATTGAACTAGAAATAGCCAATAGAGTATGAACAATTTATTTTTTTTGACCTCCAAGGTCAAAGTGAAAATCTCAATTTTCCTTGTTTATTCATCAATCAATTTTCATTATTCCAACGCGTTATTTAGTCGTTATTTCCATTGTTCATATTTAGGTGCAATTGTTTGATTTGACCCACACACACATAGTATTACGTTTTAAAAAATGATTTGGATAACATAAAAATTGGATTTTTGAGAATTTTTTTATTGTTGAAAATATTTGAATTGTTTAAAATTTAAGATAAATATTTGAAAATTTTTTTTATATTTACCCTTTTATTTATTGAAATTTTATATTTCTTAGGAAATAAATTATACTACTTACAAAGTTATACTCCTTCTGTCCAATAATAGTTGTCCACTATTGACTTGACATAAAAATTAAGAAGTAAAAAGCAGTAAATGATAAAGGTAATTCACAAAATCACCTTTTGAAAATACTAAACACAATATTTTGAAAAATATAATAGATAAATAAATATAATTAATTATAAGAGTAAATTAGAAACTAAAATAAAATTATCTCTTAATTTTATAAATTTAACAAGTACACATCTATTTTTTAGTATAGTGGAGAAATAAAAATAGACAAAGAGAGTGTTTATAATTTTACAAAAAATAATAATCAAAATTATCTCTTTGAATATTTTTCTTAATATATTTATATTTTTTTTTATAAATTCAATCAATATAGGATAGACAAAACAGTATTTAATAATAAAGGAAAAACATGGAAAGCAAAAACTAATTGCTTTTCTTTGAATTGCTAAGAATGACAAATAAAAATGTTTGTTTTTTTCTTTATAAATAAGTGACAAGTAAAAAAGCTAAGGAAGAGAGTACTTGTAAGGTGATGTGGGAATAACGAAATTGCTAATTTGGCAAAAATTATTTTCTAAACAAATCAGACCGCGTGATGTAAAAGGGTAGTTTAGTCATTTACTTAAAAAGTGAAAACGACCTGAAAGGGCAATTTCGTCAACCTTCTTAATCTCAATAGAAAATGACAGTCCTCGATTGCTATATAAAGAAGATTCGGTAAATTGAATGAAACGCCTTTTCATTCTGAATTCCGAGCTCTCAAAAATAAAAAAATGGAGATTTATCCACGAGCTGTCTTTCAGTAATAACTCCAAAAACCAATCAAAAAATAAAATAAAAATACTTTCAGTTCGAAAATGGCGGATTCGGTGCATGTTGCAGCGAGCTTCTCAACTCAAGCCAATGCTTTACTCAGAAAGAATTTGACTTTTCAGGTTTTTTTTCCTGTGTTTTTCATAAATTGAGTTTATCTGCCTTCTGCAATTCAAGTTCAAAACATTTTACTAGCTTCATTTCAATTTATTTATCTCGTTCGCACGGATTTTAAGAAAACAAACAATAATTTTGAATTCCGTGATCTTAAATATAGAGAATGTATTAAAATGTTTGAAATTACTGAGTTGTCGAAAAAGAAAGGAGATTCTTTTTTAATGGGACTAAAATAGAACGCAGGACAAATAAATTGAAATGGAGCAAGTATAATTTATGATTGGCATTTAAAGGTTGCGTCTTCTTCTTGTGAAAATGTGATATTTGCAATACTGAATTGATGTCTGAAATTGTATGTTTGACTCGTTATTTATTTATTTATTTACTTTTGTGTTGCAGAAAAGAGATGTCAGGTCGAATATTCGCCTCATCTTGGCCCCTCTCATACTTTGTGTATTGCTAGTTCTCATTCAAGTTTTGGTCAACAGAGAGTTAGATAAGCCATCAAACAGATGTGGCTGCAAATGTGTTGACCAAAATGGTGATGGAAAATGTGAACAAGTATGTGGTATTGAGTACTCAGATTTGGACCAAGTCGGCAGATGTCCGATTCCTAGCCCACCGGAGTGGCCTCCCTTGTTACAGATACCAGCACCAGAGTATCGTGCTGTACGAACTGATTTTACTTCATTCGGAGACCTACCCGATGATTCGTGCAAAATATCGGGTTCTTGTCCAGCTACTATACTTCTGACTGGAACTAATCAGACTTTTGGAGCAAGTATGAATTTTTTTACTGTGATCCTAGTATACTAAAAGTGAATTGAGTAGTTTCTTTGATAGCATTCCTAATGCATGTTTAATGTTGTGGAACTTAATAGGTATGGGTAGAAATTTGTTCAGCAGTGGATTAACTCTCAATTCCTCTGACATTTTATATAGCTTAGCCAATAATGTCTTGGTGAGCCTCTCTCTCCATTTAGCTTATTTATTTTTCTCATTCCCTTGATATTCACTATACATAGGTTCAAAATTTACTCCTTGTTTGATGATTATTACCTTTCGATTCTCAGGGTTCCGAGTCACATCCTGAGTTTACGAATTTTCTTGAGGCAGCTTTCTTCTCTGACCTGCCAGTCTACAATGTTCGATCGCAGTGTTCTCCAAACTCCACATTTTCTATTCCATTAGATATTGGTTCTTCAGTTGTTCAGCAAGGTAGTCAACTTATGGTTTTTTACTGCGTTTTGACTTGCCTTAATTTTTTTGATGTTAGATATTGCATGTCTAAATGGAGGAAGAAGGAAAAATGCTTAGATTGAAAAAGTTGACCAATTTTAGTACATAATTAATGTTGCATTAGTTTAAGCTTTAGCCAGAGAATTGAGTCGAAATGTGTGGCTATGGTGTGATCCCAGTAGGAAAAATTTATATCACAGAAGATATTTTGGCTTTGAGATGTTATAGTTCAGCCGAACATGCTTTTCGAACTATTTGATTGAAAGTTTAGGGTTTTACTGGACACATTTGTAACCAATGGGAAGATAAGCACATGCATTGACAATCCGTCTAAGATTAAAGCTGTTATACATACAAATAGTCGAGTAAGGTCAAAAAAAGTTAGATTCTTTCACATAAACAAGCTTATTTTCCATATTGAGTTTATACAATTTATAGCTTTGTTAATTGTCTGCTGCAGAGATAAGTTGTTTAAAAGGTTTACACCTGTGGCGTAATAGTTCAGATGAGATCAATGATGAGCTTTATAAAGGTTACAGGAAGGGGAATTCAGAGGGAAAGATAAATGAGATAATAGCAGGTTTTTATTGTGCCCTCTGCATAGATGTCCTTATGTATAACCGTGCTATTCCAGTATTGTGTTAACTTTTTTGATCTTTTTTTTGCAGCATATGATTTCCTTAATTCAAATAGAAATAGTTTCAATGTGAGTATTTGGTATAACTCTACCTATAAGAATGACACAGGCAATCAACCTATGGCATTGACAAGGGTTCCTCGTTCAGTGAATTTGGTAAACCTTCCACTTTCTACTGTCACGTTCTTCTGTATGCAAATTTTCGTTGGCCCTTATAAATTTTGTATTGCTGATCATCACATAGTGCAGGAGATCCTTAATAGATATCATGAATTTTACTTCCATTTACTTAAGTAGGGCATGACAAGGCATGGGATTTATAGTTTGAGTTCTCAGTCTTTTCTGATTTTCCCTGCTTTATGATTCTCTAATCTCTCGAATAAATTTACATATGCTTTCATACATCACTATGTGTAAATAATTATTATTTGTATATCTACATGCACACACAGATATTCAAATAAGATTTGCTGGTATGCTTTGAGGTTGGAAAGAACTTGTCTTAATGTAATACTTAATGACCGCCTTTGTGTAGACATTGGTACTAGCTGGACGGACCATAATCCTGTCCTTACACTTTTGATTGCTCATTAGACCATGCTCTATAGATTGTGTGTTTTCCTTGCTCTCTTAGTAAGTTTAGAGAAGAGTAGTACCTAATAATCACAAGAAGCAGCTGTGTTTGAAAGAGCTGTAAGTGTTAATTCTGATCATATTTTTGCTTCAATATGTAGCTGGATAAAATAAGTTCTTTTGCATTGACAAAAAGTAATTGTTGGCTCGTCATGTTGTCGAATTGTCCTGTTAATTAAGAAGAACCATGTTCAACATTGACCACTACAAATAAATATCAATTTGCCTGTTCCTTATCCCACTAGCAATTCAAAGGTAATCAGACTGATTGTCCTCACATTGGACTTCTTCTTGAATGAAAGGAATGAGTATCTATGTCTGCAATCTCTGTTGATTCGTTATGAAAGACGAATTGTGGTTATATTGAACCTATTCATGTAATTGATGTGTTAAGTTCTTGCTACATGTTATGTACAGGCATCAAATGCCTACCTTCAATTGTTACTTGGACCTTCGGCAAAAATGCTGTTCGAGTTTATCAAAGAAATGCCCAAACCAGAAACAACATTCAGGCTGGACTTTGCTTCTCTACTGGGACCACTATTCTTTACATGGGTGGTTTCACAACTTTTTCCTGTAAGCTAATATGTCCTGCTCTATCGTAATGGAACTTGTTCAATGGTTTATCTCCATGGCAAACAAATCTATTTTCAATTAATGCTATTGTTGATTCCAACTTGTCAGCTATCCATTTCCAAGACGACTTTCTTGCACTCATCAACTGCTTGTTTACTATTTACCTCATTTTATGTGTTGAAGGCATGACGAGTGAAAGTTAACATCTTATTTAGTCACACAGTATGAGTTTTAACTCTTCCTTTTATTACTTTTTTCTGACATGGTTTATTTCTTGGTTTGCGTACGAGAATAAAGACTGATTTGTTTGATGGAAGAGCTAAGAATATTAGTTCTTCAGGACTTCTAAACTGTTAATTCAGTTATTCCAAAAAATCCTTACAAGAATTCATCATAGTAAACAAGCGATTTAACCTTTTTTTATAGTGTCAGGCTTCTTTAACTCGGCACTCTGTCCATCATAACATTTTTCTGAGTACTACTGCACCTTTTGATGATCAGTATTTCTGAAATTCCTCCAATGTTTATTTTCTTTACCATTTTACTGGTTAGGTTTATCTTATAAATTTGTTACACAGTAATTGTATGTACAATCAGCTTTTATACAGATGTTGTCTTTTTATTTATCATATGATCCTATTTAATTCTTTATGCTCGTCATATTTGTTGCACGATTTATTGTCTGCAGGTTGTTTTGATAGCTCTAGTTTATGAGAAGGCGCAGAAACTAAGAATCATGATGAAAATGCATGGACTTGCGGATGCTCCCTATTGGATGATTTCTTATGCTTATTTTTTGGTCATATCTACTGTATACATGTTCTGTTTTGTGATTTTTGGCTCATTAATAGGTAATTTTACTGCTACTCAGTTAACCCTTTCTATTACCTGGGGTTTCCTGATACAAATTTCATTTTCTCCTTATCCCTTTTTGCAGGCTTGAAGTTCTTTTTGGTTAATGATTACAGCATCCAGTTCGTGTTTTACTTCATTTACATAAACTTGCAAGTGTCCCTTGCTTTTCTAGTTGCTGCGTTTTTCTCAAATGTTAAGACAGCCACAGGTTTGATTTCTGCTATAGAAGTTGCTGATAATATTACAAGGGATGAACCAATATTTCATATTAATTTCAGCATCAAACATTAGATGACTAATTTTTCCTACTTGACATTGTAACAGTCATCGGCTATATGATGGTGTTTGCAAACGGACTCCTGTCCGCATTCCTTTTCCAGTTCTTTCTCCAGGATAATTCATTTCCCAGTAAGTTCAGGAAATTTAAGGATGTCTGGCTAACTCTTTAATCATCTAGTTGGAACTATAAATCATGATTCTCGTAGTTGCTACCCCTACTCACCTTCAGATTGATGATAATTTATTGAAGCAATACATTTGTACCGACTTGGAGTTAATTAGGGACCTTTTGAGGGGATTGCAGCATTCATAGTGAAAATTAGTGGCATGGATGTCTATTTTATCTGCTAACCTAGAGCTCTCAGGAAATACTTAATATGTTAAATGGGACGAGAATGTTGTCTGACAAAGAAAGGGTGGACAGAAGGGGTCAAAAGACTTTTCAGGGGATATTTAAGTAGATAGGGCAAAAGGCGGTAAAGGGTCAGAAGAGAAGAATTCAGATTCATGAATCCTTTTAAAAGTCAAAAGAAGGAAAGTTAAGTAGTTAGAGTGCTTCAGCCCATCATAATTTTCTGCCACTGCATCCCGACTAAAAACGTTCTTTCTCCTGACTGTATTCATTTTAAGAGGCTTCATGTTATAAAAATTTAAGGAATGGGGTGAGAAGGTACTAATTCAAGTTTGACAGGACTCTACTCCAGTACTCCAATATAAAATATATACAGCAATTGTCTTTTTACATTTTTTCTGTTGGAATTGTTGCTGCAATATCAGTTTATTAATTTGTCGTTTCAAGTTTGTAGATTTACCATACCCTGGGGGTGGGGAAGTGGGGCTTGATTGTACATATGTAGAAGGAAGTGAGGTAATGGAAGAAAGGTTAAAAACCGTTCCCAAATATCTCCAGGCTTTGAATGAAAACAGGGATCAAATTACCGTGTCCTTCTAATGTTCCCTTCCTTTACTAAGCTGCATGGGAGCTATATATTTTCATTGGGCAAAGATAATCAACTTCTTATCCTTTTTTCTCTTCTATGCAAAAATAAATGTCAAAAATTGAGATAGTGGTTGGATAGTTTTGCCTCTATTTCTCCTGATATTTTGTTTTGTTTTTCACCTTTGTATGCTAATCTTCTACTAAATGCTGTCATGACTTTGTAGGAGGCTGGATTATCGTTCTGGAACTTTATCCTGGATTTTCTCTTTTTCGTGGATTATACGAGTTTTCCCACTATGCTTTTGTTGGTAGTTATATGGGAACAGATGGTATGAAATGGAAAGATTTGAGTGATGGAAAAAATGGGATGAAAGAAATCTTAATAATTATGATAGTGCAGTGGTTGGTCTTTCTCGTTCTTGCTTATTACATTGATCAGATTGCATCATCAGGGAAAGATCCCCTTTTTTTCTTGTGGAACTCCAGGAAGAAGCCTTCACCTCCTGTCAGGAAACTTAGTTTATCAAGGGAGGGGGCTAAAGTTTTTGTACAAATGGAGAAACCTGATGTTGTTCAGGAGGTAAACATTTAATGTTTCTCGTGAAAAACATTGTGCTCTTGTCATTTGTTCCTATCTACAAAACTAACCATACTGAACCTTCTTTCAACAGAGGGAGAGAGTTGAGCAGTTGCTAGAATCAAGTACAGGTCATGCCATCATTTGTGACAATTTAAAAAAGGTTTATCCAGGCAAAGATGGCAACCCTGAGAAATTTGCAGTGAGAGGATTGTCACTTGCTGTGCCTCAAGGGGAATGTTTTGGTATGTTAGGTCCCAATGGTGCTGGCAAAACCACTTTTATCAACATGGTCAGTCCTGTCGTCTGTTTTGTGTTAGGTGTATCTTTGTAAATCTTAAGTTTTGGTCACTCAAGGATGTGACCTTTATAACTTCAAAAACATATTCTTAGTGCCCTTCTTCTTGTAGTCAGATGCAATGTAGCCTGATTCTTTTTTCATTTACTTAGATTGCGTAAACTGAAAAATCTACACCCGTTGGCCCTTAGTGATAATTTTCTGCTAACAGATGATTGGGCTCATAAAACCAAGCTCTGGTACTGCATATGCTCAGGGTATGGATATTCGAACAGACATGGATATGATATACACCAACATGGGTGTGTGTCCGCAGCATGAGTAAGAATCTATTTTCTCTTAAGTCAAGTTGATATGTGATTCCTTCTCCTTCCTTCAAATATCAGTGTCAATATACTAATTGCTTTTTTTCATGTGGAAATTTATTTCAGCTTACTTTGGGAAAAATTAACAGGGAGGGAGCACCTACTTTTCTATGGAAGGCTTAAAAATCTTAAAGGAGCAGTCCTGACACAAGTAAGTTAATGGCTCAGATATTAACTTTCACTCATGCTTATGAGAAGCACTTGCAAAATCGAAGTTAACCAAACTGTTAGAGCAGAAATGTTGGTTCAGCTATGTTACAGCCAATTAGCATTACTTTTCCCATTGCCAGGATATTGCTACTGAAATCTATATCAATAGAGTCCTCCCCCCCCTCTCCTCCCTACCCCACCAAACAACCCTCAAGGTCCTCAAAGTACATGAGATGTTCTAGTTTCAGGGTTGGATTAACGGCAATTAATTGTCGAGACAATCTAAAATACAAAAATGTTGATGAAATTGACTCATTGAAAGAAGATGCTTTTATGTCTTTGGGCTACTTATACTTTCCTGTCTACAGGCAGTTGAAGAATCTCTTAAAAGTGTCAACTTGTTTCACGGAGGCGTTGCTGACAAGCAAGCTGGGAAATACAGTGGAGGAATGAAAAGGAGACTAAGTGTTGCTATCTCATTGATTGGTGATCCCAAGGGATATTAGTGCTACCATCCATCCTCAT